>CAIGRR010309553.1:0-18908 GCA_903798365.1 Fraxinus sp. 1973-6204 | reverse complement strand
CTTTTCTTTTGTTTGTTTCCTTTGCCACTTTATATATATATATTTACTTCTACGTTGTTGCGTTTAAATCATATTTAATACACGACTCTATTATGGACTGAAATATTATGATATCAATTTGTTGTGAAAAGATAAAAGATTGTGATCACGATATGGAGTAAAGATCATAAGAACAATATAATTAGCAGATAATTGAGATTTTTATTATAATATGAAGAAATAATAAAAATATTATGTGTTTACAATATTTCTAACTTCTTCTAACTTAATCAAAATTATAATGAAGAGTTAAGAGGATGTTGAAATCCTTATAGTAGAGTTGTAGATGAAATAGAATATATAAAACGGAGTCCAAAACGAAATAGAACGGAAAAAATTGTACAGGGACGAAACAAATAGAGTGACGCCTTGGCACCCTATCTCCGTCCAAAATCATTTTTTTCTTCATTCCAAAATCTTCTTCAAGTCTAACACAAATTTCTACTCCCAATGAGCCTCCAATTAGAATTCACCAAGTAAACTTGAATAGGATTCAACAATAGTTTCAAATAAGATTCTTATTAATGTGCATTTTAATTAGAATTTTCAATTATCTTCAACAAATAATTCGGATCACACCCAAATTCTAACAATTCGATATAAGTCGACAATTTAATAGTCAAATATTTAAAACCCACACAACAAGATCGAATTTGCTATTGACTTGAAAGATTCCATTAAGATGAGATTTTGGGGAAAAATATATTTTGAAATAATGATTTTTAAAGAACGTGTCGTTAAAAATTAAGGAAAAAATTTGAATTTATATTTAATATTATTTCACGGGAGGCTGTTTCGTTGAAAATTAGTATTAGAAAAACGCATTCTCTTGAAAGGAAAAAAAAATGGAGCCCAAATAAGGGCTAATAAAGATAATTTGCAAGTAGGTCTATCATTAGTAATTGACGTATTGCATATTGCTTTACGTAACAAGTTGGTGTCGACATCTTATACAATTCGTCTTTAACGGGCAAAAATCCGCCAGGAATTTGTTCAATTATTACGTGACTTTGATCGATCTATAGTTAGTTTTATTTCTGAAATTGGACTGATACCCAAAATATAACGAAAAATTATGTATCAAATTTCTTCTTTAAAAGGGTAACCACCAAATTATTATTTGAACAAATAACTTAAAAATCAACACGTCAAATCGTGAAAGATTTAAAGGCTAGTATTTTTCTTGTATTTTGAAAAGTAAGCGCAACGTGTCAACGAAGAAAGAAGTGCCACGTACAATGGGAATTTGGGTAAGGCCTTCGTCTGAGGTTTCGTGGAGCATTCGTTACCTTTGTTTGTCAAACGTGGGATCTACGAGTGCGTCAAAATCAAACCAATTATCATTTAACACATATCAGTCTCCTTTAGACAACATGGCCCACACGTTATCCACCAGCCAGCCAACAATAAAATCCAAGAGTCTTAACTTTAATTAATTTGGACCGACTTAACAATAGTTAATTATACTTAACATTTAATTAAAGTTATTGAAGTGATTAGTGCGTCATTATCTACACATTTAAAGAGGTGGGTCACTTTTCTCATGTCATTATGTGAATTAATGAATGACATGCTACGTAAAGTGAACTTTATCACTTGTCAATGTTAAAAAACAGATACAGTACAAACAGATTGATTTGGCAGTGTATATGTGGATTATTTTTTTTCAAATTGTTCAATTATGTATGAACACGTGTCTCTTCTATTTTTGAGTATGTTCATATAGCATGATTACACTATACAATATCGTGTTTTGAAATTTTTTATATAAACATTGAGATCGAAAGGGTAAAGAGTTGGGGACGGATCAATGTCGAACTATAGTCGAAATTCAAAATATTTATTCAAAATAATAGATTCTTGCCTTATTTTAAATGATCGATCGAATCGATTTTCAATTTTTCCAATTGAATCGGTTGGGTCAATTTAAATTACAAAACATTGCTAATTATTTATTATATAGTTTACCCAAGGAAAAAAAAATTGTGTTAGAAATCTTGGAATTCCAATTACCCGATTGGTTTTTGAATTATGATGGTTGATTTTGAGGCCGGTTTGGTAGGTTGGTATTAAAGTAATAGGTTCAAGATGATAATTTCGGTAAAAGGTGCTTACACAAGCGTTACGTAAGCAAAACATCTCATTTAGATTTGACAATGACTAATATGTTGTTTTACGTTAAAACCCCCTTGGTTTAGAATATGAAAAGATTGATCAAAATTAAATAGGAGACTAAAGTTCAAACTTCATATTATTTCGAAGTGAATGAATCAAAACCCTTGTTGCGGCTCTATTTTAATGAAGTTTTGGGAAAAATATATTTTGAAATAGTAAATTTTTTATTTTTTTTAAATGTGTGATTAAAAAGTAAGATTTTTTTTTAATTTTCGTGTAATATTATTTTACTGAAAATGTGGAATTTAAAAGAAGAAACAGCAAATCCATTGATATTTTAATGGAATTCAAATTAGGACTGGACAAAACTTCCGAACACGAAACGAACCAAGCGGTTTTTCATAAGTTAAATACTCGAATGGATATCTGAATCGAGAACCGATGAGTTTGGGTTGATTCTCGATTCTAGACCAAGAATCGAATCTAAATAAATTTTTTTTATTTTTTATATTGAATTAATTAAATTATTTTATTTTTATAACTTTTAATTTATATTTCATTTATTTATGTAGACTGCTTCAAGCAAATGAATAACCGATATTTTAATATTAGTATATACTTTNTTTTTTTATTTTTTATATTGAATTAATTAAATTATTTTATTTTTATAACTTTTAATTTATATTTCATTTATTTATGTAGACTGCTTCAAGCAAATGAATAACCGATATTTTAATATTAGTATATACTTTTTTGTATTTGTATACATTGAATTAATCTTATTTGACAGTTTGTTATTTATATATTTTTAAATTGAGCTACGTTAATTTGTAAAAGTTACGAATGAACATGTCATTAGTTGTATTTATGTAGTGTTGCTGTAAATGTTAAAAAATTTAACTATGGTGCGAAACCGAACAGAACCGAAGGAACTGAACCCGAACGGTTTCATAATTATATTTGGACCCGACGGTTTCATTTATTAAATACTCGAAAATTTTGGATCGGTTCGATTTTCTTTAGAATCGAACCGACCAATGTCCAATTCTAATCCAAACAAGGGCAATATGCCATCGTGACGGTGATTAATATGTTCAATAATATGAGTTTCAAATTCATATATCTTTTTCACTAGATTGCCATGAGAGGACGATTCACCATAGTAATAAACTAATAATAAACGACACTACTCTTTCAGAGTGGATGTCAAGGTTCAAATTTCATAATATAAAAAAGTCAATTAATTTTAAGTTATTAAAAAATAATTAATTTATCATGAAAAGTACAACACGTGGTACATCTATAGAATCGTGAAGTGTTCACTAAATCCTTCTGGAATCACGCTCCCTTGATTCAGATCTAATGGAGCATGTTCGATCTCAATAAACAATTGAATAAATTCCCATAGAACACATAGAACAATAAAATAGTTTTTAAGTCAGACGCTCTCATGATCCATTTTTTCTTAGTAGAACTCCCTTCCAACTCCACATTTGTTTGACATAATTAGTTCAAGGAATATATCTGAGTGCATGTCTCATTATTTTCAGATATATCCCTTCTTCTAGCGCACGCTTGTATTGCTCTCCTAAATTCCGTTTTCATGGTTTAAGCTGCTCTCATTTCACTCGCCACTATTATGAAAATCGCTTTTATTTTTCTTTATCTTTGATGACTAATATATTCTGTTTGTCAGATGTCTCTTGCAGTTCAAGAGGTTGCTCTATTCAAAAATTCTCATATGCTTATTTTTAACTCTACGAAACATTTCATCAATTCCCATGACCTTTCTCATCTCTTGATGCCTAAGAACCCACTATAAGTCTTTCCTTGTTTGAACCTTGCCTTTATAAAGCTATGTCATCAAAGTGCTACAGAATAGATGGATCTTATCAACGTGTATGAATGATAAATCATAGATTGAACCGCTCTACAGAAAAAAGTAGGTGAAATCATAATTTTGTATCTGTTGCTGACATACGTTGTGGATAAACCATCTGGTAGCTTACAACTTTTATTGTACTATGCTTTGAAAAAGCAACTCTTCTCAAACCCTCGCTCCTAAACTCGAATACTATTTTAATTAAAGATTCTTGTGGTTAAGGAGATTCCAACTATAGAAGAACTAGGAATGAAAGAGTTTCTTCCCCATTTCTCCTAACTCTCCGGTCTTAAGTACACGAGTTTCAAGGACGAGTGGTTGTCCTTGGCTAAATTCTAGTACGAAGTACTGAATATAAATTGTCATAATTTCGTAGAGTTAAAAAAATATCGTCTCTAGAATTTTTGTCAAGGTGTTGTACATAAGTTGAATTTGGCTCTTGAAGCATTGAGTCCGTAGATGAAAGAACAAAAACTTTGTGCAATTCAATTTAATTGAGGATAGTGCCTAATACCATGGGTCCAAACAAGACCTGGCAATGCATGGCTCTTTCAATACCTTTACTAATAGTTTGGGGAAAAAACAGACAAACAGTTTCAATCACAAACTTTTTTAATGTTCATTAACCTAACTTTAAATTCTTGTTTGATGTTTCAATGTATCAATTTCCAACTGTCTAATTTTACGCGTGACTTTGTAATGTCCCACAAAGAACATTATCTTATCCACAACCTCCATACTTTTTTAACATTTTTTCTCTGCCTAAGTACTTTAATTTGTACTTATTCGACATATACTTTTTGATATATATATTCTTTTTTTTAAAGTCAAATAATTGATTGCATCTAGACTAGTCGCTTTAACAAGACATTTATATGAACGTATTTGAATTATTAAGAGCATCAAATAATCTATCAAATATGATATATATTCGACTTTACAATAATTATGCATAAGTGCGGGTTCGAACTCTAATATTCAAAAACTAACAAAAGAATTTAGAAATGAGGAATCATTGGGTAAAAAATTGCTAAGTTTCATTTTAGTCACTAAACTTTTTTTTTTTTTTCCCCTAGCATCACCAAGCCAACTTCTATTAGCAAAATTAGGGATTGTCCGACATGGTGGGTGGAATAGAGACGTGACAATGTGACAACGTACGACCATATGTTAGTTTTACTAATGAAAGTTGATTTGACGATTTAATTGAAATATAAAAGGAAAAATTACGGTAAATAAGTTGAAACCCAAAAGTTTCATAATTCATAGGCATTTTTCAACCCGAGAATCATTGGCAATTGTGTACGTGGAAATTTAGAAACCATGGAAAGGATAAGATGGTGTTGAAACTTGAATGGCATTTATAGCTAGCCACCCCTACCTAATATTGTTCTTATGCTCTTCTTTAACCCCCACGCCCACCCCCCCACCCCACCCAACCTCCCTTGTGAGAATTTAATTTGGGTTGTTGATGGACCACAATAGCACTGATGATAGAAGCCTTCTTTGTTGGACCACAATAGCACTTATCTTTCTTTAAAGCAGAATAGTCTATGGAACCTACACAACAAACTGGAAAAAATATCAATTAGGTCCCCCACACTACACTATATCTATATCTTGGACAGGACTTGTAGTGAATCCTACCAAAAAAGAACCAACTTTATTATGGTCAATCCCTGTCGACTTATAACCTATCTCTCTCTCTGTAGAGGCTAGAAATTCACAAAGTTTTCAGTTTGATAAGGTAGGTTGTATTGTATTAAGAAAGAAAAAGACACTAAATATTGCATAGATCAGTATTATATGGTTAGTTAACTCGAAAATTAATTTTTTCTGTCATTGGGGCCCGAAGACAGAAGTTGACATGTAATACGGGCAGCACAGCCACAGTGTAAATTCCTAGAACTGAACAAGTCTCGTGAGTTTGAACATTTGTCTGCAGAGTTGTTACTTGAAAATAGAGGGAGAGAGAGACCGACGCTTTAAAGATTTGAAAACAGTGAGGTTGCACTAGGAAAATAGGGCAGGATATGTCCCAGTGTGCAGAAGCAGGTACAGAAAAGGGTGTTATTCAAAAGGACAAATGGGTTTGATTAATAACATGTTTCTTGTGTAATGTCACACCCATTTTCCTTTCTAGAGGAAGCTCAGAATTAATGAAGACAAACGGAGGCAGATCATATTTCCTGTCGATTGCACAATGTACAATGTAGTAGTGAAATAGACAGGTAAAATGATGGGTTGGTGAAAGCTTAACACAGCTCCACACTGTTTTTCAGACATCACTGCTCATTCTGTATAGCATGTTTGGTACAGTGAGCTGATAGGTAACATTTCTCGTTGATACTCTCGGTGTCAATAACAAAAAATTCAAGAGCGGGATCGATGACAGTATTACAGTAACATTTAAAAAAAAAAAACGAAAAAAAGTAAGTGCTGTACAGCAAAAAGCATGTGCTATTACTGGCCAGCTTCGAACGGTTTTTTTTTTTTTTCCTATGATTCAAAATAATTCAACTTAATTAATGATTAGATCAATTAAAAAATGTTGTTGTTAACAAGTATCACTTGGTTCGATTCCAACATTTTATCAAACGGGTCTGGCAATATCCAATGAGACATTTAAAAGTAAACCTGTTTCTGCTCAAGTGTCTTTCATAGCACTCTCGTCACATCATGTTTGGATGGCCTTGCTTAAAAGCCTCTAAAAATAACTTTTAAGCTCAGACAAACATGCACTAGGATTACGAAACTATCACGATTTTCTGGAGAGAAAAACTCACTTTAGCCAAATATAAATGAAGAAGCACCATAAACTACTTATGTACATACATATTAAATTCACAATTATCAGAGTACAATATGGAGCAGGACTTAGTAACTAGTAGGGTTGCTCCAAGAAGAAAGTCAGGGTATGAAGCAACATTCACCTAAGCCAATACGCACAAAAAGTACACAAATCACGCCGTTCCATTTACTCTTACATGGAATGGTGGCCCTCGACAGAAGATTGGCTCGTCAGATGAATATGTTCTAGCCCGAGCTCTAAGAACTTCATTGGCATCATCAATTATGGCAGCTGCCAACATTGTGTATTCCCCAGGTATCAGGAAGTATAGAGAGAATGAATGCTTAATTTCTTGAAGGGGAGGAACTTCTGTGGTAATACCTCTCAAAACACCTAATAGATACCAGCAACATGCATAGTAGTCATTTACCAAATATTAAGAATGTTTGATATACAAAAATCGAAGAAATCTCCGTATATAAAACAAATCTGTACAAAAATCGAAGCAATCTCTGTATATAAAACTAATCTATCCTTTATTCTATTAATTTTGTTTATGGAAACAGCTGCATCTGGGGAATAATTAAACCCGTTCCCGTGATATGACTCAAAAGAAAATAGCTTGAATCGGTAAACCACAAATATACTTATAGAAAAAAGGGAGGCATATATTCATAGAAACAAGTGGCTAAAAGAAAATGTTGTCAAAGAATACCTTCCCATAAGACAGTAGCCTTTTCCCCCTCAATGCAGGTCTCACCGGCTACATCCCTGCAGGTGATACTAAGACTTATTCTGATCGTTTCCTTGGTATTATTACGTATTAATACTTCCATAGGGGTCATGTCATGTGCAATGATGGAACCTCTGGATAAAGGAGAATTGTCTTGCACATCAGAATTGTCTGGTGAATCAAGTTTCTTGGTGTGATCAACACAATTTTTAGCTATCCTAAAGCCAAAGGTTAGTGGATCAGGCAGCAGCACATCCATCACAGAAGTTTGAAGGGCAGCCTGCATTGCGTCCTTGATATTTAATTCTCCTGAGCTGTTACGTCCAGATTGCCACCTGACTTTAATTCGAGAAATTAGATTCTTGATGGACGCATTGGGTTCAGCCATGGAATTCCTTTCTGAGAAGCTTGAACTTCGACCACTGGTAGTTCCATTCATTTGGGAACCATTGACAAGGAAAGAGCCGTCAAGGACAGGTAATTTAAAATGCTCCAATGGTATTAGAACTCTAGCAGTGTAATCTCTATCAATCCTTGTTTTAGGATAACTAAATTCCCCACACTTGAAATCAGGACTTTTATTGCTATTGGAGTTCTCTACGTCCACGGAGACAATAGTCTCAAATACAGTGTCAGTTGGATTAGATAACTCCAGTTCAAGGAAGCGAAGCCCCCAACTTCCCCTGTAAGGATCAATTTTCATGAACCTATCAGTCTGCTTTTCCAAACCATCAGCTTCTTCTACATCACCACTTTCTAGTCGTACCAGTTTGGGATAAGTTCCACCGACATGAGCTGGAATTTCCATTGATAGCAAACGAGCCTTCACAAAAGACAAGCCCTGCAAGACGCATATGTTTAGAGGAATTACCAGCCGTCTACCAGGAGGTGGAGCAGACTCATTTCCTAGCAGATCTCCAGAATTAGAGAGTGGACCTAACAAGATAAATTGACTATTACAAGCAAGACTATCAAAAATCAAGATAAAAACTGAATTGGAAAATTCATCAGACAAAAGCTTGAGATATTATTGTAAGCATATTAATGAAACTAAAAGAAATTTACTCTGAACGATCTTGCAATAGGAAATATCAGCTGAATGACATCTTTTGAATTCTACTGATGTTGAGAAGTGCTACTTAGCTTCAAACATGAGTGGTGGCCAAGACACGACATACAGTTTCTAACCTAACATCACACACTTTGGGCAATACAATGCATATGTTATTTTTACATTCATATCCTCTCAACAGTCTCATTGCAAAAACATCATCACATGCAAACAACAGAAACTAATGGACTTCAGCATCATTACTCGTAAATTCTAAAAGCTAATAGACCCTTTAAACATATATCCAAAACATAAATGTAATAGTGGAACATGGCTATAAACCTATGTGGAAGCAAAGTGTGAAAAATATCAATTACCAACAAATAAAACTACATGACCTTTCACAAACCCTCAAATAATACCTGCATAGTGGAGAAACAACATTGGGCTGCTGCCATCTTTGACTAGCTTCCCCGCGCTTCCAGAAAGACTCCTTCCAGCAGCAGTATCGGAATCCATCAATCCAAGCTGCCAGGCTTTTAAGGTTACATGTATTGTCACTTCCCCACCGGGTTTCAAAGGGAGGGCTGACTTCAAAGTTTCATAAGCAACTGATATAACAGAGTCCTGGTTCTTCCCTGACAATGATATGTGAGCCTGCTCAACTGGAACTGTACCAGCATTGGCGAAATGAATCCACACATCACGAATCTCACCTTCATACAATATGATGGCACCATCACCACCGACAATGTGTGATACTAACAATGGGAGTGATGGTACCACAGATACATCAGGAAAAGATACATTTTTTATCTTCACAGACCCACAGCTGCGGAAAGGGTCAGAAAGCACAAGCCCTTGAGCTGCCCCAGTGAGCAGATTGTCTACATCCTTGAAAAAATGTTCTGAAATAACACCAAAACAATGGACAATGCATCCAGGAATAGAAACCGGACCCTCTTTGGTTGGAATTCCTGATAATGTAATCACCTTTGAAGAATTGGGCAGAAGATTCACAGTGATGGGAAAAGCATCGAAATTTCCAGAATGCACCGACAGGTATATACTATCAATCATCAATTCGAAACCACAGGGATTTGCCAATTCCACCAAGACTTGGACTGGTTCACCAACCACCCAGATCAGCTCCTGCTTACAGCTAAGATTTGACTCCCCTTTGCTGAATGGTGTATAAATGAAAGGTCCTGAAGGAGCAGCCCCTGCCCACCAGTCCTCTCTTGCAGTGTTACATTTAACAATATCCATTTGTGAGGAGTGGAGAGGAAATGAATGCAACCTGAAATAGTTAACGAGAAGAAATAGACAATTAATTACGTCCTCATGTAAACTTCAATGAGAATATTTGATCATTATGAATTGAGGCACTCTTGGACGACACTGTATCACAAACTAAGCCAAAATGGTCTACTAAGGGAGCCAGGTTCAGGAAAATAGTACTAAGCACTCCAAACAACTAACCCTCGGAAAGAAGCGGAAGCATAATTATGGAAAACTATCTTCAAAACCGTGAGAAAAGCTACCCTAGTTCTGAAGAAAAGCCTTTATAGAGTGATACATATGAAAGCACCCGCGTACATCATGTTTGTATGGGTCTGTGCATTAATTGTTTTTATATCTTTGTAATTACATGTATGTATAAATATAAGTATGTAGGCTAGTATAGGTTTTGTGAGTAAATGTGCAAGTCCATGCGCGGAATTCATGGTAAATACCTTATGAAGGGTAAAGCAGGATCAGCAGAGCGAGTTCCCGAAGGAAGCCGCTCGGCCGAATTTGCAAGTGCACTGGCCAGATCATTTTGCCCAGCCGGTGTAATTAGAGGATAATAAGACCTAAGTAATCGTGCTGCTGCACTCCAAGCAGCAAGAGGATCTCCTGCACGGACAGCAGACAGAAGTATTTCTCTCAATACAACCATCTGCAGGGTGCTCCATTGAGATTCAAACAGAGAGACTATTGAGTGGTGATGCATCTTCCCTCCATCAGCATGAGTAGGTTCAGCATCCTTTTGAAAAAACTAAAAGAAAAATATTAGTTAGAAATATGGAATTGGTATTAAGGCAAATCAGAAGACCTACGATATGCAAATGGTATCTCAGTCGGGTTTTAGACAACCCAAAAATTCCTAGAAAAGAGTCAACGTCCAACACCTTTACGAATATTTCCTAGAAAGAAAAAGATGAACCACAACCAACTGCAACAAAAACAGACGGTGGTAATAGAACTCTCATGGATGGATGAAGCCATCATAATAATACCATATAGTTCCTAAGAATTCCAAAAGACATCTCTGCATAATTGCAAATATGTAAAATTTAAGTAGTTTTTTGAACTCACCTCAGATATGTTACGTTCAATGGATGCTCTAGTTTGAACACGATATGCTTTTGTTGTCATTGCCAACACATGCATGGCACTAATAGCGGCAAATTTGTTATCTTGCTGCAAGAACAATTGAGCAACCTGCCTTGAGAAAAAAACAGCTTTTCGATGATAACCCAAGGCACCAAAAAGTCGTGCTATTTCTACATATAATATCAGTCTGTCACTGGCATCGATCAAAGATTTTGCTCCATCGGCAGCAGTTGTTAACAACTCCACAACCTCCTTAGAAAGCTCCCGCCTAAGTAAAACAACGTGTGAGTGAATGTGCTAAGCAAGAATTTAGAGATTCACTTCATAATCCACATAAAACAATTCTCCAGCGTACATATTCTACAAACAGTAACAAAAAGATGAAATCAACCACAAACTTACGACACGAGCATTTTACATTAATATAGACAAAAAGCATAAGATTAACAACAGTACCTGCAAAGGAATCTTGCCAATTTTAAAGTTGCCTCGAGTTCAAAACTTAATGGTGAAACCCTACATGCAGATAATAAATAATAAGCAACTTTGAATATGAGAACTGAATGCGTGACAACAACTGATACTTTGGAATTTAAAAATTCAGGATGAAAAGGTTACGCAAGGGAAAAAGCAAACGTGAATAACTAATCCAGGAACAAGAAAAAAACTAAGAAAGAAAGGACAAAATATCCTCCTTAACATAAGTATTTAAAAACAAACTAAAAATCAAATTACCCACAATTCCTATCCTTAAATTCCAGCTTGCTTTGCAGGTTACATTATCATCATTTGTTAGGGAAACCAAATGTTATAATTCCCTGCTTTCTTATTTCTTTTTCCTCCCATCATGCTCAGAGGAAGCCTATACCAGCACTATCTTTACATGTTAATCAACTAATCTGAAGCCCATCATGATACAATGTGAAGTTAGCAACTCAAGTCATGCTTCGTGTGAGACTGGACTCTTCGGAGTTGGTGAAATTCCTAGTTGAATGTCTCACCTTGTTCAGTCGCACTAGAGCTTCCACGAACCTGATTCCTTGAATACTAACAAAGAATCAGTAAGTCTTTTCCAGTTCTGAATGTTTATTTGCCTAAACTATTAATCAATCTTGTAAAAGTACTTCAGCATTGCTATACTACTCCATTCATTGGAACGTATGTTGAAGTTAACATGATCAATATTATATATTCTTTTACAGGAATATATTTCTTAAAATCTATTTCGGCTTTAACAATATTATCATAGATCTTGCACTTCCCAAGTGGATTTATAGAAAAGCAAGATAATTTGTTGAGAGAATATGAGAAAAATAATTGTAGAAGATTATTTTCAAGCATAACAGAAATGGAGCACCATCTGTGCTTTGACTGGGTTGGAATCTGACAACTGTGAGAATCAAGGAAACAAACTGCAATTCAAAGCTGATAAAGAAGTATGAAAGGGGATAGTTTTAGTTAACCTTCCTTTCTCATCAGTGATAGGCATAAACATCATTTATTCCGTTTTCAATGTTAATCAAAAGCATAATTTGTCTCAATACATGGAAGGTGAATGATAACACGGCACTGAATTGTAGTGATCTTGGGGTGGAAATGTTCAGGATGCAAAGATGATATATTTTACAAACTTTCAGCATTTGCAGTAATATTTTTCTCCAAAAAATAGAGCATTAGTCAAACAAACAGTGTGATTTACCATGTTCTTTTGAAAGATTAATGGAATGAAATGGTCTAACAAATTCTAAAAAACCAGCCCATCCACTTTTGGAAGATTATTAGAATGACATGGTCTAGAAAATTCTCATAAAGCATCCCATAGAATTTATTTGTCTTCAGCTTGTACGGCAAGTAGGATTTCGGCATAATGGTGACGAAAAAAGAAACCCTGCTAATCATTTTTATTTTAGTTATTTATTACATTTATCGTATTATTGTCTGGGTGATAGGGTTTGATAGGAAACACATATTCAATCAAAAGATATAATCAATATTTACAGAGAGGTCCTCACATTTAACTCTCAAATACAGTAACACTGATCAATTGCAGGTTGTAAATCATACAGTACATGTCTAATATTTGTCCCAGCACTATTATACATGTCCGTGTAGTGCCAGGCAAATATAACTAGATACCAGCAGTACTTATAACATAAATCAGGATATTCAAGTATAAACAACAAGAATAGGGATTGATACCTTTGAGCATTGTCTTGGATAAATGCTTTTCTGTAATGTAAAATTACACTGTTGTAGCGATACTTGACCTCCTCCTCTACAACGGGATCCTTCTGACCCCCCATACGATCTATCTAATTATGAACAGTAAAAAATAATTTTTTTACTATGTTTTCTGATTAAAAAAATAATAATAATAAAAAGATGCAAGAGAAAACATGTATGTCGATCAGAAATGCAATATTCTTGAAACATAGAATATGAACCAGAAAGTTCGAGGAGTTCTAAATTACCAATATCTCCCTATGTATTGTTCATGCAAAATCTCACGCAAGATCCATACACTATAAGCAATTATGTGCAAGATCCTATACACTATAAGGAAACATTATACTCGAAGTATCTTATATACACATTGCAGCATTGGCAACAGTAGTTAAAACTTTTATTTGGATTCACAATTTGATTGTTATAACTTTATAATAAATATTGAACAATATGATATAAGTATTGTCCATTGTTATATAATAAAACTAAATGCATATCAAAACTGTGTATAAGCAACATTTTAATTTTTTTCTGTTTATCAGAAAATCAAAACAGAAAGGTAGAATGATGAACACGTGGCAACAGGTTATTTAATTGTCTACAATAGCAATATTTTATTCTTTGCAATTCAAGAATTGCAAAAATTCGAAAAGCACAATAATGTTTAGAAATAAAATAGATATCAAAAACACGTTCCAAGTTTTGTCCATACAACTGCATCTGAACTGCTAGGATAGTGTTCGTGGACTTGTCAATAGAGTGGAAGAAGGTAATTCACACAGTGGCAGAGAAAAGCGAAAACAATGTTGCCATGAGTGCTTGTGGAATCAAAAACCTTGCACAGCATTCTAGAAATAAAGAATGCAATTATCTAATGGAATCTCTCGAAAAATTTCAGCTGTGTACACATGCTTACCAGCAAGGCACAAACGCTGCCTTCCATTGCCCCTGCATACCAGAAGAAGTCCACAGTCAATCTAGCAAGTTCCAATGCAGTAGAATAATGGGCATTGGCATCAACAGGTGATCCAGCCAACAGACAATAATCTCCTATGGTTTTCTGTGCACGGCCCAGTCGCCGCTTTTTTGCCTTGATCACCTGTGAATTTTCTCAATTAGAATAAGGAACTGCAGTTTCAGTTACCCGAATGTTTACAGGAAATGAAACACTAACAAACATGAAATTTTAAAAGGAATACACAAATAAAATTCTCAGGACACCTAAAATCTAAACCTCCTCTGAGCTGAGACTGGCTTGAGAATCTAGAGGTGTCTTCAAAATAGTTCCACCAGATTCTGCTTGAAGAACCCATTTCTCAAATTCCATCAGCAAGGAGGCAGCAATATCTTGCACCATTGTTTGTAAGTGGAGTTCTTGAGTTTGACGATCAGCGGGAGGAAACAATACTAAGTTACCTCCCTTATGACTCTCATCTTCTAGCTGCAATACAACACAATTATGTCAATTGAGTCATGCTAGCACTCAAAAAGCCACACATTTATTTGACTCCCAAATTCCATTATAGGGGAAAATTACACTTTTATTCTGCCGTTATCATTAAAAGAGTTCATACATTATCGCATCTAATTCTAACTGTATAAATACCATAAGAAAACTGTCTATTTTACGACCTAAGTCTACGAGCTTGTTAAGTACTAGACAACATCTCGATAATAATTCAACTGAACCTGGGAATCCCCGGGGCAGAAGGCGAAGCAGCGCTGGACAAGTGAGGAAGAGTAACCCTTGCAGGCATTGGAGAATTGTTGGGCAACGAATCCGAGATCAGGGGAGGAAGGGCAGTGGCAGATGCCGATAACTGCGAGGATCTTGCGATTGGATTGGAAGTCCTCCCACGGGGAGGGAGTGGATCCGCCGAGCATGAATTTGAATCGGAGGCTGCCGGAGTCCCAGGGCTGATGTGCAAATGGCGACTTCTGGTGCTCCGTGTAGAAAGAGCTGACTGATGAGAGGGACACCGTTTGGTGTTGGTTAAGCATTGACGCGTAATCGCGGAACAGAGGAGTCGTGATCGTGCCGATCGGGAGCACCGCCGCTCGGATCTTGCTGCTCGTCTCTATGCTCACGTCTGGCTCCATTTTCAGATGCCGAGTTCCCGAGTATGTGCGACTGTGGTTGGGAGGGAGAACAAAAGTTGGAAGATCTATCGTTGTGACAAAGCATTAGTGCACCGAAGACGTTTTCAAATGCTGAAACGACGTTTGTCGGGTAAATTGATCAACGATTTCATCAAAGCCATTCAATTTTTTTTTCACTATTTTCACTAATTTTAAAATAGTAAATTGGTAACTTTGTATTATATATAAAATAATTTTTAAAAAAATAAAACAAAAAATAAAAGTTTTTTTAAAATTTTAAAAACGTTTATTTTAAAATAAGTTTTTATTTTAATTTATTTTTTTAAAAAAATTATTTTATTTTATTTTTTTAAAGAATGTCTTTTTTAAAATAAGTTTTTTTTATATTATTTTAGGGTCCGTTTGATTGGAAAAATAGAATTTGGTGGGAAAAAAAATGAATTTTAGGGAATTGAATTGCCTCTAACTTGTTTTATTGAAAATTGTGAATTAATTATATTTGGTTTGTATAATTTTTCATCTGAAAAATATTGAAATGTTGGATCTTTTGGTGTTCGTTTCGTTTTATTTTTCATGAAAATTTTATATTAAACAGATAAAATTTGTTTCCATTGCTAAAAAAATCAAAAAAAAAAGTTGTCTGGAAAATCTTTTCCCATCAAACCCATGGAAAAAGATTTTCCTCAAAAACAAAGAAAATGTGGAAAATCAATTTCATGAAAAATTTAGTCAATCAAACATGCAAAAATGTGGAAATTGAAATAATTTTTATTTTCCATGGAAAATATAGCCCAATCAAACAAGGCCAAAGTAACTTTTTTGTAATAAGTTTTTTTTTTAAGTAACGTTTTTTAAAATAGTTTTTATTTTATTAGGTAACATTTTTTTAAATAAGTTTTTATTTTATTTTATTTTATTTTTTAAGTAACTTTTTATTTTATTTTATTTTTCTAAGTAATTTTTAAAATAAGTTTTTATTTTTTTAAATAACGTTTTTTTAAATAAGTTTTTATTTTAATTTTTTTAAATTTATTGCAAAATTATCGTTTTATCCCTTTTAAAATTAGAGTCCGTTTCATTGTAAATGTGAAATTTTGATGGAAAGAAAATGAATTACAGGGAATTGAATTGCCTAAAATTTGTTTTACTGGAAATTGTAATTAATTGTGTTTGATTGGTATAATTTTTTCCTGAAAAATGTTGAAATTTTGGTGTCCGTTTGACTTCTTTTTCATGGAAATTGTTCATTAAATTGATAATTTTTTTACCGTTGGGTCTAAAATTTGTTCTAATTTCCAAAAAAAAAAATTATCATACCGAATATCATTCGTTTGGATTTGTTTTGCATGGAAATGTCAATAAAAGTGATAATTTTTTCCCTTTGTGTCTAGAATTTTTTCCAATTGCAAAAAATAAATAAATAAACGTAACATGGAAAACTAATTTCCACCAAATTGGTAGAAATTGGTTTTCCACAAAATCAAGGAAATTGTGCACATGTGAGCCAACCCAAGAATTTGAATTCCATGGAAAAAAAAAAGTCTATCAAACAAGTAAAAAGTGGAAGTTGGAATTCTTTTCCCAATTTCCATGGAAAAAAGAAGTGAATCAAACGGGCCATTAATGAAAATGGTGAAAAAAAGTTGGATGGTCATGGTGAAATGTTATATGAAATTGGGTGGCGATTGTGAAATGTTATATAAAATTGGATAACTCAGTGAAATAAAATCAAATTGGGTGATCGTGATAACACTAAGTATAAAGTTGGACGGTAATGTTAAAACAAAATTAAATTGAGTGATCATGGTAATACTAAGTACAAAGTTGGGTGATCATTGGTGGATATAACCCCAGTTTATCGCATGTTTATTCAAAAATATTTTTTCTGCGTACTTATTTTTATCCACACGTTCACGTAATAAAATATTACACACATGAATCCAATTTTTTCTCACTTTTTGACTATATATTATCCAAAAATTCACCAGTTAAAACAATATTTTTTCAAAAACACGACCACCAAACATGGGCTATTAGTTTTCTAAAATGCACATATATGGGCGCATATGCTTCCATTTTCGAAACGTCTGACATATGATGTATCCACATTACAATGCAGTTAAACCATTCCATTTATGTATATTCGCACTTAAACGTCAAAATGTGCAACATTCATGTTAAAATTGTGTCCAAATTAGACTAACAAAAGTTCAATCCATTTTTATAATTTAAAAAAAAAAAAAAAAAAAGATTGAGCCCCATAAACATCAAATTAGCCCAAATCGCTCAAACCCTTAATTATATACAATAATTTATAGAGTTTCGATGTTTAGAAAAAATAAAAAATCAAAACAAATTTTTTCTAGAGTTGCAAACTATCTATAGAGCCCGAACCTCCTTCTTCGGCCCTCTACTAATTTCACTCTTAAGATATTCATCCAGTAGCAAAAACTTGAAAGTGCTTCTTTTTTTGCTTTTATTGCTCACCTAATCAAAACTTTGAAAGTTTTTATTTCTCATCTAATTTTTAATTTTAGGGAAAAATATTTCTCAAACTCGTCCATATTTAGGTTATAGTGATTTTGCAGGTTTTGGTTTTTTATCATATTTTATTCTTGCTTTAATTTATTAGGTGCTAATGGAGCAAAATGATTCTTCCATGACATCTAATTCTATTTCTGAATATTGTGAGCTGAAAAAAAAAATCCAAGTATGTTGGATGGGAAATTGAAATTGTTGAAGATGTTAATAAACCTAATGATACGAGATGCATATTATTGTGTGATGAAATTACAAAGGCCGATAATAGGCATGAAGTGCACATAGCGGGCATTAAGGGAATGTGTGCAAAATTGTGTCCTAAAGCAAGTCAAGAGCAAGAGGTTAAGTAACTGTAGTATTTACAATTTTAAGCAATATGTTTTTGTTGAAAATTTGAAGAATATGTATGAAGTTCAAGTAATTGTAATATATTATAAAGTTCAAATAATTGTGTGTGTGTGTGTGCGCGCGCGCACGTGCACTCGCGCAAATAATATTAAAAATTGAGAAAATGCATGATTATTCACATGCTTGATACCTGACTTAAACGCATTGTCGTGCATTACAACATTTTAGAACATTGGTTTAGTATTAATGACAATTGTTGTTTCAATTGCTATTGGTAAATGAAATTTAGTTCATTTTGGTTTAGATAAAAATCAGATTTTTAGTAGATTTTAATAAAAATTAATGGAATATCTACAATATATTAAAAGTGGGGATGGTGGATAAACTTTTAACTACCAAATTTATCCCTACATATTTAACTATATGCTTCATTTTGGTTTAGATAAAAATCAGGTTTTTACCTGACTTAAACGCATTGTCATGCATTACAACACTTTAGAACATTGGTTTAGTATTAATGACAATTGTTGTTTCAATTGCTATTGGTAAACGAAATTTAGTTCATTTTGGTTTAGATAAAAATCAGGTTTTTAGTAAATTTTAATAAAAATTAATGGAATATCTACAATATATTAAAAGTGGGGATGGTGGATAAACTTTTAACTACCAAATTTACCTCTACATATTTAACTATATGCCCACT
>CAIGRR010309529.1:0-12405 GCA_903798365.1 Fraxinus sp. 1973-6204 | reverse complement strand
CTCATGATCTTACCTCAAATTATCACTAATTCCCACAGTGCCCCCTTGAACTTATCAGTTGTATCAATAGTCCACTCATATTCGTGATATTAAATTGACCATCGGATTGATATTCGAAAATGACCAAAAAGAAAAGGAAAGGAAATTCACCCTACGAAACCTCAAATCATTTGATAAATTGAAAACCTACATCTACATGCCCAAATCGAAGCCTCCGACTGCCGAGTCCGACTTCCCCTCTCCAACTGCCCATCCAAGCTAGGAATGAACATGTCATTAGTTGTATTTATGTAGTGTTGTTGTAAATGTTAAAAAAATTAATTATGGTACGGAACCAAATCGAACAGAACCGAACCCGTTCCATAATTATATGTCCAGTCCTAATTCACATAGAGTATAGCGGGATATTTCTATCTCTTATCGAACCATACGACAATAGTCACTATATTGAATTTATTTTCCTTCTTTCGAAATCAAAACAATTCTTCAAATGGATACAATATCGGGCACTTTAATTGTAAAGATAGATTCAAGTGAAATTGTTCAATAATAAAAAAACATTCTTTAATACCAAAATTGCAGAACTCAGAATCAAAATATCAAATTTCATGGTTTATCGTTCTCCTAACACTAAAAAAAAAATTGAGACGCCGTAGGTTGCCAAATCATATTTTGTTTGGAGTTAAGCTACAATTTATTTGAGAATAAATAATTGTTCAAGTTTGGGAGATAACACAGCAAGAATGGCTGATTCCCAATTCTTTAGAATCGGGAACTTTTATTAAGCATTCCCTGCGTACAACTGCAATCAATTTTAGTGAAAAGTTTTTGCAGAATTTCTAGAAACAGTAATATGGAACTTTCATATTTCTAGTGGTGGACGAAATGACGACGATTGTGGTAAAAACTAAAATTTTTATGAAGAGTTAAGGTTTATAGATTCCGAAGTTTGCATCTTCTTCCCAATTTCCTCGAATTAAGGAGGCAACAATCTTTTCCAGACACCTCACCCAATACATGATTTTTCCGAGTCCAATAAGATTCTGATTATATTATATAACAATAAAGTTAGAAACTATGCACAATTTTGGACGTATAAACCAACAGCAGCTACCCATTTGGGGGGGGTGGATGTTTATGATGATATAACAAAAGTTAATGACAAAGCTTTCTGATCTAGTGACACTAAGAAAATTTCTTAGACACGAGATCTTCAAGCTGTTTTAGGCTTCAGTTTAATGCGCTTTGCTCTTGAATATAGAAAAACTCCCGCGAGGGCTATACCAGTACCTGCACCAAAGAACAAAATAAAAACAACAGTCTAGATTGATCTGATTTCATTTCATCTATTAAGTTCACTGAAATTTAATGTATAAGAAGCTATACCCAGAGTGTTAATAAGTGAAACTGGTGTGCGGAAGAAGAGAACAGAGCTCACGATCACAACTATTCGTTTCACACAGTTGCCCACAGAATGAGTAACAGGAGATACGCGCTGCAATATCATGTAAGCAATCTGCAAAACAAAATTTTATTAACAATTGCATTATGAAACCGAGGCATATCTTTTTCTATCAACTTTTATCGAATTAGGCACTAAATCAAGAATTCTGGGAATGTCAAAAAAAATGATGAACATTGATAATCAAGATCATTGTTTATTGTGTTGAGCTACATTGCTGGGGAATTCATTAAAAGTGCCGAAGTAAAAGTGCTATAATAACAGATTAAGCTTCAAATCCCAAGCCTTTTGGAAGATTCCTGAAATATTTCCCAACACAGACCGAAAAAACTTGAATATGGTATCATCAGTGCAACAAAGATGTTGATATCAAGTCTCGTCTCAACGCCACCCATTTATGAAAATTGTGGAAGTGTTAGGTCTTTAATAAAAAAATGGATTCGGACTCCAAGTGAAGGGGTGTGTTCAACTGATATGTTGGACTGCCTCAGATCTTGAGTTCAAGTCTAGTTGAAAATTTTAATATGGCTTGCACGTTAATGGACATTTTGAACAATAATGGTTTGTTTGGTCAAGTGTACTCTTTACGTATAGTACGATATTATCAAAAAAAAGAAAAAATAAATTCTGCAATGCAAACCTGCTGATATGCATGGAAGCAGAGAGCAGCAATAAGAGACCTAATGTAAATTTCTCTGACATTCAATCCCTGGCAAGAAACAACAAAATTTCTGTCCCCATTATTTCTCTTCCACCAATTAATTTATAAGCAGATTTTAAACTAAATAAATTGATCAAAGATGAAAATAAGTTACTTATTTTCTCAGTAAGGTGAGGGTACTTAGAAAATAAGAGTTTGTTTAGGAGAGATTTTTATAAGTGAAAAATGATTTTCTAGAGAACATGTGATTAAAAGTAGGGAAAAGTTATGGTCTCATAGAATGTGTGGTTCAAATGATTTTGGGGAAAATGATTTTCAAAAATTTCTCCCAAACAAGCTCTAAGTAAACCGTTTTAATTCGAAGGACAAAAAAATGTAACGTATCCAAGTATCGTTTCTGCTCTTGAAGTTTACTTACAGTACTCTGAAGGAATGAAGGGGTAAATTTGACTCCTTCAATAAAAATAGCAGCAGGAGCAAGCAAGATGAACGACATAATTGTAATTAACGAGAAAAGCGTTATATTGTCCAAAGAGTCCTGCATGAAAACAAACTGAAACTGATGCACCAATTCTGAAAAATAAAAGCTATTTGGAAAATAAGCTTCTACTTTTCATTCATTCATTCTTTCTTTTTTTAGTTCTTTCGAAACAAATATCACAAAAAAACCACATTTTGTCTCTTTTTTTTTCCCAAATTCTTTTAATAGGATTAAAATCAAAGAATTGGAAAAGATTATAAGAATTGCTCGCAATTCTGATTAAACAACTTTTGGCTGTAAAGTATACCTCTTTGTTAGCCATAAACTTCTTGCTAAGGACATTACGAGATTGATTTGTCAGATTTGAGGCCATTGCACTCCAAAAGCCAGCCCTTGAACAGTGAGCATGGGTTGCATTTCATAAAAGTTAATACTTTGTTTCTAGAGAACGTTTTGTTAATAAAGAAATGGTATCTTTGAAAAATCATGTTTGGTAAAATAAGCAAGTCAAAAGATAAGGTAAAAAGGGCAGCATATTCTTGAAGCTTCTTACCAGTTAAACGATGCCTCAGTCATTGATGCTAAAACAACTCCGCCAACAATTGGTAGAAGGGAAGAAACAACCCATATTGTAGGAAACTGACCAAAGAGAAGACACCAGAACGTCGGTAATTTTTCATATGGAAGAAAAAAAAAAAGATCCATATAAATTCATTTACTATTTAATTAACTTGTTACGAGGAGAAAAACTCATGCTGTTGAAACAAAATAAGAATAGCTTCTTCGATATAGCAAAATATACATGCCAATAGTCACGGCTATAAAGTTATCAATTTCAAGAAAGTGAAGAAAGAAACAGATTATGGCTTGCTGGGTGATTATTTTCCTTGTCATTGTGTATGAACATTTAGAAACACTATCAAGAAATTTTGTATGCATATAATAAAATCATATGGATCTTGCACCTCTCCAATAAACATAGCTGAGAGGACAACCGAGAAGAATGGCTCTGTAGCTTTGATTGTATGAGTGAACGAAACAGAAACTTTTCCAAGACTCATATTGGTGAAAAGGTGGCCTAAAGTGTGCATCACTGCCAAAGGAAGAATTGTAGCAAGCTGTCAATCAACGAATCCAAGATAAGTATTCGTATGAAAAATTACTTTTCTAGAAAGTAAATTAAGACTTACTTTCTGTAGAAAAGTAAGTTTGTTAGTAAAAAGTAACTTTGAAAATCATGTTAGGTAAAATAAGTCACTGCTCTTAGCATTCCAGCATGGTATTGAGTACCTGGCGACTACTGATTTTTGGCCGTTTGTAAAGATTGAATATCCACATGAAAATAACGAGGAGAGTCCCAACAGCCAATTGGACTAAAGTGATTGTCAATGGACACGGAAAAACTTCAAGAACCTGTTCAAATTAGCACCATCCATCCCATGTCAATAGTCGAGAGTTGAGATACTTAGTAAGCTTGTAGAGAGTTGAGATACTTAGTAAGCTTGTAAGCATGGGATTCAACACCTTTCACATTTGAAATTTAAGAAAATCATGTCTGATTTCGATTCCAACATCGAATTCTATGGTGCCAGTATTTTCTGGCTATCATAGTGTTGAAGATCAAATTTCAATAAATATATGGAATCTCTAACAGCTAAATATTTCACCTACTATGTCTAACTTATATCAAAGCCAAACAAAATATATGGATTCAATTCTTCCCATCACTCATTTAAAGAAACATTGTACGCGTGACCACTTTCATGAAAAAATGAATCCCAGCTGCACAATGAGCAGTTCAGATCAAATTTAAATAAATATGGCATCTCTAACGGGTTAATCTTTGCAAGTCAAAGAGGGAAGAAGAAGCACAAGCAAGAGAGGGCAAGCTGTGCAACTTGACAATTTATACCAAGCTAGGTTAACATAGTATCAAAGCCGAATAAAATATCTGGTTTCAAGTCTCCCCGTCTCTCGTTCATAAAAACATTGTACACGCGACACAAATTTAAAGAAAAAATGAATTCGGGCAGCACAATTCGGAGTAATGATTAAATTTATATAAAATAAATAAAGGCGGCATCTCTGATACTAATTCACAGTCTAAAACAAAAAAAAAACAAAATCTTTTCTAAACATCTCACAAGAACAAATATGCATGCATAATCAGATATATAGAAAGGATGAACAGATACACAAATATTCCAGCAGATAAATATGTGTAACGATTGAGCTCACGTTTGTCATCCTTTAAAATTTAAAATTATTTTTTAAAGCATCATTCTCCACCATACATTCGCACAATAAAATATTCTACACATAAACTAAAGGTTCCTTACTTTTTAACCATACATTCTTCATCAATCTACTATTCTATAATATATTACAAGAAATTAATGGCTCTCAAACAGGCCTTAAAGACTTCCCCCAGAAGCCTTTTTTGCTGCACCATTAAGCCCCTATTTGAAAACCATTATTTGGGACAAATAATGTTTCCAATAGTGATTTTAAGAGAATGTGTGAATAAAAAGTGGGTAAAAATTTCAAATAATAGTGGTAAAAAAGGGGCTAAGCAACTATGCGAACCCAATACCTTTCTTTACAAGAAATTAAGTTTTAAGTCTACTCATTTTCAACCGCATATTTTTCATCACATCAATAACTTTTCCTACTTTTACATCCACGTAGTATTCCCCGTCACATCAAACAAACAAAAAAATGCATTGTCGGGGACACCAAACAGGGGCTAATTAAATCCACATTGAGGCGGGGCCCCAAAAGCCGAAAGGCTTGTAAGGAAAAAAGTCTGTTGTCTTACAGAAAAAGAAATAACAACCTGTTTGTCGTAGATATTGAAATAGATATTAAACAAGTACCAAAGCCCGAAAAGCGTTCCCAGCACCAAAGTATCCCTAGCACTACTGGATTTCGGGTTCTCACTGGCATCCAGGCTCTCCGGAACTGAGATGGCCCGAACCGAAACTTGTTTTGAGGGTCTACGAGGGCCCAGAACCCACCCACTTAGCCTTGCAGAACAATTAACCGGGTTCAAGGAGGAGGAGTCATTAATAAAATAGAGTTTTTTTGGTGGGGAAAAATTGAATCTATAGAGAGAATAAGATTGGAACTTTTGATGTTTTGTGGAGACAGAAACGGAAGGGGAATATGAAATTGCTGCGCTTTGCATTTTGCAGATAATAGAGATCAAGAAAATGAAGAGATAAACAAATTATGTATGTATATATGGGGGTTTTGGGAGGGGTTGGGACAGTGGCGCCGCCGTGGAGGTGGTGGCGGGGGTGTTTGAAGTGTATATCAGCAAACAGTTTTCCTACAGGAATCAGAGATGCAGAGGAGGGATATACTGGCAAACCTGGATTCTCAAGGAACGAATGTTTGTGAGTAGTCAAATATACACATATGCATATGTATGTATATGTTGGGGTAGGCGTAGGGTCTGAACGTGGATTGGTGCATTCTTACGTTTGCTGGGTAGTGGAAGTTGTAATTGACTGTACATTATGTCTAGGTTCATGAAGGATTAAAAGTAGGAGATATAAAAATGAAAATGAATCTTACATCTAAAAATAGTATCAATTACACCCCTATTGTTTCTAATTTGTCATTATTTTTCGTCTCCTTCTCCATTATCGATTCCGAGCTCCCTCATTTAACTCNGGAAGTTGTAATTGACTGTACATTATGTCTAGGTTCATGAAGGATTAAAAGTAGGAGATATAAAAATGAAAATGAATCTTACATCTAAAAATAGTATCAATTACACCCCTATTGTTTCTAATTTGTCATTATTTTTCGTCTCCTTCTCCATTATCGATTCCGAGCTCCCTCATTTAACTCCTCTATTTAGACTATAATTTAACTATGAAGAACAGAGTGAACCCTCTTTGTAGAAGCACAAAGAGTGAGGTATACTTTCGTTTCGAGAAATTAGAAAAAGAAAACTAAAGATCAGACAAAATGTTTGTTTATTATGGATTTTGTGCAGTTCAAAGGTTGTATAACATATAGACACCCAACTCTATTATCCTCTCCTGGAAGGCAAGATTTATCCTAGAAGCCAGGAGTCTTTTGAAAGGCAATGTACAACATATGTTGACTCGCTCGACACTTTGGCAGATCAGTGGGAGGCTCTGGACCCTGGCTAGTTTGAGGCACATTCCGTGGTTTACCGATTTGCGTCTTGAGGGGTCAAGATGTAGACTTCAAGATTAGTCGTCGAAGGTGGACACCTGTGTATCAAAAAAAAAAAACATATACAATTAAAAACCCATCCCCAACACCCACCTTCTCTCCTATTCAAAAGTTTAAACTCGTAACCTCATTTTCAAAATTCACACCTCCTATCTCGCACTCTAATTCGGCAAAAATCCACCCCCACATGCCACGACGAGTTGGTATGGTTGTTTACCTACATTCAATATGTTAAATGAAAAATTGAATGATTATCAATTCAAAAAAATAAATAAATAAAAGTTAAAACAACTTGATTATGTATACTTAATTAATACTTTTGCCTCCAAAAATGTGAGGCTAGTATTTTAATGATTATAGGGATGGCAGGGGACGGGGCGGGGCAGGGACGACCCGCCCAGAAATTCCAAGCCCCCGCCCCCGCCCCGTTACCCGTTTAAGGCAAGGCGGGGCGGGGCGGGGCGGGGCGGGGCTCTTGCCCCGTTTAATTTTTTTTTTATGAAGTTTTGATAATTTATATTATTTTCCACGTTCATTAGATTGAGACAAATAAATTTAGTTTTCATTTTCTATTAGAACTAATAAAATCTTCAATTTAAAGTATTGAATTCTTAAAAAAAGATTTAAAAAAAATAAAATAAAAATTAAACGGGGCGGAGCGCCCGTTACCCTTCCCCGCCTCAGGGCAAAAATCCCCGTCCCGAATACCTGATTAAGCGGGTAATCCCCGCCCCGTTCGGGGTGGGACCCCACGGGTATCGAGTTTTTTTGCCATCCCTAAACAATACGGTCAAAGTGTTAACGGCCAGACACGGTACTTTCCTTCTTTGGTTAAAATTCTTTATGGAAACCATCTTTGACATGATTCTTGTCCTAATATCAGCCGCTATATCTAGAGAACTTCAATATTGCAAGACACCTCTCATATCATAAAAATCATATACATGTTGCTATCAAAGGAGGCCAATCCCATATACTTTCACGCAGAGAACAAGGCCAACAACGGACGAAAGGCAAAAAAAAAACCATGATATTGAAGATTCAAGGCTCGAAATATTATTAAAAACGTGTTAGGCTAAACTCCATTGTGTTGGGATAAAGATGAAACCTATTATTTAATTATTTTCAATTCAAAATCTATTTGGTTAGTAAATTTGTAATTTTCATTGATCTTGTATGCTTTATTTCATTGCTCGAATGCTTGATTACCATTTTGGTAATTAGTTGATTGTTATGTTTTCGAAAGGTTCATGATACGTTTAGAACATTGCAATATCAACATAAGGATCAATAGATTTTAGGGATACACTTAACGCTTATGAAATCATAAAGATAATCTTATAATTGAATACTTTAGTTGCATATATATGAATTCGAAATATGAATATTATCGGGTTGTACTTAGAACGTATTTGACTTACATCGAAAAATATAGTTGAATAAAATTGGATTATCGATTGTCAACGATACACAAATTACGCTGGATAATATAGGTCAAAAATTGAAAGTACGATAATAATAGGTGGATTCGAACTTCCAATACGTCATATTTGCATGTATAGTTCATTAAATTCTTATATAATAATTAGGATAATTTAGAAACAAAAAATCGAAAATTTTGTTTTATGATTATATTCGAATTTTATAACAAATTAACAAGATTCAATTTAAGATTTATTACTTGTGGGACAATACCTTTATTCACACACTTATTACTTGTCAACGATCTTATACATTTGTAAGTCACCGAACACAGGACACTATTATTAGCAAAAGAAAGACCCAATTTCAAAGGTGATATGATTTGTTTATTGTGTATTGTAGAACGTTTTATTATTTATTTAAAAGAGAGGTAGTGAAAAGTTTTAGCATTTCTTATCATGTTTTGCTGTAAGTTGGAAAAAAATTATTAATGGCATCGCAGATTGGAACAAAAATACAATTTTTGTGCAAAAAATCACTCCAAACCCAATACATTTCTCTACACCAATTTGGTGTTAATTTTAGATATTTCCATAAGTTTCATTTTGTCCTTCATTTTGCACTGCAACAAATTTTAATTCTTATGATATCCCTTTATATCTTTTTATTATTTAATAATTTAACTTTATTTATATCTATTTTAATTTGATTATTAATTTTATTGACATTTATATAAAATATAATTTTTTAAAATTCTGGTATTAAATGTAATATATATTTTTTAAATTTTTTTTAATAAATGTAGTACATTTGTTAATTAGTATAACTTTTAATTTATTAGATTTAGCAGTTAAATAGTTTATAATTAAATAATTTTCTTAACTAAATTAATTGTTGAGAATTAAAAATAAGGAAATAAGAGAAATATTGTTCATTTGGTGCAATGAGTTGGAGAAGATTTCATAAGATGATTAGAAAGCCGGACCAATTAGATAATATGGATTAGAGATGACCTTATGACTGATTTGTAAACTTATACACAATGACGTAGTCACATAGATTTCGAAATACAAATTAACTTTTACTCTTTTAAACTTAGCAAAACCAGTGGCGAATCTAGAGGGGTCAGTGGACATGTCCCTGCGTCAAACATGCTCATCTTATTTTAAAAATAAAAAAATATTTTGTGTCATAAAATAGAAAGAAAAGAGAAGAAAGCAGAAAAGTCAATAGAATTTTATATATTTTATTAAGAACTAAATTTTCACATTCTTAGGGAAGCAATAATGATAAAATGATAATAAAAATTAGGGCTTTAGTGATATAATTGTCTTTCACTAATAAACATATAATTTACAACACTCCCCCTTAAATGATATATTACAAAATATCTGACTCGTTAAAATCTTATCAAGAAAATTCAATGGGACAAAACTTGAGTTAAGAAAAAAGAGTATTGCTGATTCACATGATTTCAATATATGAAAATTCTTATAATCTCAAACCATCTATATCTTGTAAGTCAATGTCTTCAACATTATAATTATGGTAAAGCATGTTTCATGTTGTCTTCTTATAGTCTTCAAGCAATATCATCTCTATAGATGATATTTATCATTCTTTGTTTATCTTTAGTCAGATGATGATATGTTGAAAAATAGATTGTGCTGTTATTCTCTTCGGGAGTCGTACACAATTTGTATTATATAAAAGTATTATTTTGATGAGTGTAAATATTTTATAGGTTATGGGCATCATTACATAAAGAATATGTCTTATTAAAACCTTATCAGGAAAACTATGTGAGAAAAATCCTAATGAAGAAAAAAGAGTACATTATCCTTTTTAGTACATTACAAAAGTTGTCCCTATAAAAACCTTGCTAAAAAACTCACTGGAACAAAACATTGGTAAAGAGAGAAAAAATACAATGCGTATCCACTTTTGCTCGTGATAATATCACTTGAATATGCCTCAAACATAAAATCCTTAGACGATGGTATTAAAACCATACAAGATAAGTTGCCTATAATCATATTTATTACATGCTTATCAAATTTCATATATTGTCAAGCTAAATAGATATAGACTTGTGATTGCATCAATCACGGGATAATTTTTCTATTTATACAAGTCTTTGCGAAATTCATTATGCTAATAGTCATACATTACATATTATGACTTTTTTTTTTTCGTTTCATAGAAGTATAAATCTTTGGGTGTTTGGACTGTAAATCCCAAAAATTCAGGTTTCTCTAGTAAATTTAATATACATACATACATACATACATATATATATTCTCTAAAAGTATACGCCTCCTAAATGAGACTTGTGTTCTTTATTTTCTCCATTTTCTTTTGAATATTTTTGTCTCATAATCGAATATCTCCACGCTTTGGATGTGTCATTGATATATCAAATATAATGTAAGAATTTTTCCTCCCAGGACATCAATTCGAGTTGGAGCATTTAAAATTAGTGTGTAAGATATTGTTGATTTCTTTGATCAGTAAATGTATCTAAATGAATTATCTTTCAAACTTTTTGTTCGAATTGTTTTTTGCAAGGATCTAGATAATATAAGGATACATTTGTATATTATTTTCAAATTTCTAATTCATTTCTCTAATGCTGAGAGAATTGTTCGATCAAATTGATAACATCAAGCCACAGTATAAAATATAACCCATTAGAGTTTAATACATTTTATAAGAGTTCAAACTAAACTTGCATTTTCAACATTCTTTAATATACATCTCAGTGCACCGCGTTTGAGCAATTATACATATATTATACTTCCAAAAATCATTAAATGAAAAATATTAGACTTTGGCCATAAACCAATTATAATGGGGAAAACTTGATGTTTGCATGATACATAATAGCATTCCCTAAACAGAAATGAGAAGTATTTTGTTATTAATAGTAAAGATTAAGAAATTGATAAGGGATGTTTAACAAGCAATAGTTTTAAAACATTTATCGATATCCTAACTAACAATTATTAAAATGATGATATTTAAACTCACTAACATTAACAAGACACAACATTTTGATTGCATAATCTAAAAATTATGCTTATATTTAAAAGTTGAGCAGTAATTTCGCAAATTTCAAGTTGCGAATACCATACAATAATCTAATAAATGTACCATATCTATAAAACATAAATAATATGTAGATGTGACACATGGAGGATGACAAGGCCCCATATATCACTCTAATTAATTTTCAAAAATATAGGGAATCCAACCTTGATTAAGCTAGTGATGGTTATGATCAATTTTCAATAAAAAGAACAAATATCATATAGGAATTCATTGGATTGAAAAATCTTTTGATTTTTCATTGAATGTCCATTAAATTCTCAATTTCGTATTATTGTTATTGATACAATTATAGTCTAAGTTGTCATGCCAAACAATATATTAAATAATTGAATTTTCTGGTTCAATAAAGTCTTCGTTTCAATTATACCACACATTTTAGTAACTTAGTATGTTTCTCCTCAATTTAGTAGAGAATAAATTATCAATAATAAAATTATATTCTCCAACGTAACACAATATTGATTCTTCTATAGTATCAAAATAATTTTCTTCTGAATATTGATATATACTTGGTTATGATAACTCACAAGTAATATAATAATATTTTTTCAAGAATATTGATACATTTAAATTAATCATAATATTTTTCTAAACTATTAAAATGTATAAGTTTGTGTTTTTTTCGAAACACAATAAGGTATTCTTTAAGAATACTAATATGTATTTTTTTTTTTGGAGCAATATATTAATATTCTTCTGAAATATTGAAATTGTAATGTCACGCTCTTCAAGAGTGATAATATTCTATCTAAAATATTTATATAAGGCGGGCTGTGTTTCTACTAAATACAATTTCTAGTTATGCTTCTTCATGAGCATTAGTTAAATCAAAATATTTAACTGATCTAAACTTCTGATGCGAACCCCGTAACAACGGTGACTATAAAAATCAAAACTAGATTGATGCAGAACCCAAGAACGCCAACTAAACCCAATTTTGGATTTGAACCCAACAAGGTGAACCAAAAAACCCCAACGATAACGACGATGCGTTGAACCCCTTGATTGCACAATGAAGAACCCACGATCCGATGTTTGAACACCACAAGAATCATT
>CAIGRR010309514.1:0-19210 GCA_903798365.1 Fraxinus sp. 1973-6204 | reverse complement strand
TGCTAACTGGAGGCGTTGAAAAAGTTCTTCGCATATTTGATTTAAATCGACTGGATGCTCCTCCCAGGGAAGTTGAAAATTCTCCTGGTTCAGTAAGAACTCTTGCTTGGCTCCATAGTGACCAAACTATCTTAAGTACCTGTACTGATATTGGCGGGGTGAGGTATGTACACAGAATTTGAGTTTGATGTTATTTGTTTTCTCATAGGTAGTTTAAGTTACTTCTTTTAAATCTTGCTTTTTGTTTCAAACGTCTCAGTAGTATATGATGCTTGTTCATGAGATAGTATTCAAGTTTCTGATGTCAGAAAATAGAAGAAAAGGGTCTTTATCTGTGCTAGTTTTTGGCATGTAAAATTATTTTTTCCTGGCTGAATTTAGCGGTTGCTTGATCATTGACTGATGCAACCTACTTGGTGTGTGAGTTTGCTTTGGACCCTTTTCAATTTTTTTCATTTTGGTCAACTGTTAGCGACTTCTAGATTTAGACCTTGCTCATTGAAGCATTTGATTGAATTATAGTACCTTGCAACTTCCCAACTATTACATTTTGCACTCGTTAACCCCTGGCCTAAAGAATTTTCAGATTTCTCATTAGGATCAAGATATCAAGAGACGTTCTGTGCATGGTCAAATCCATCAATTTTCTGCTACTTCTACATTGATTTCTGGAATTTCTGATTACATGCATGTATAGTATTGTAATCTAATATTTTGAACTAATGGCTTAGGTTGTGGGATGTAAGAACTGGCAAAATATTTCGAACACTTGAGACCAAGTCTTCAGTGACCAGCGCTGAAGTGAGTCAAGATGGTCGCTATATAACAACTGCTGATGGATCAACTGTCAAATTTTGGGATGCAAATCAGTATATATCTCCCCCCTCAACCTCCTCCCCTTCCCCTTTCTAATTCTATGAGCAAATCTTTGAGCATAGCTTATGTTCGTGTCTTGGTTTTTATCCATAATGATTTGTCATCTTTCAACAGCTTTGGACTGGTGAAAAGCTACAATATGCCTTGCATTGTTGAATCAGCTTCATTGGAACCAACTTATGGTAACAAGTTCGTTGCTGGAGGAGAAGACATGTGGGTTCGTGTTTTTGATTTTCACACAGGCACAGAAGTTGGTGAGTTACCTTGTTCCTTTCATTATCAGAATTTTTGTACTATATCATTTAGTGCCTTGATTTCCTGGACTTGGGACTTTTATTTCCTTCAGAAGTTTTTTTTTTTTTTCAATTTTCCTCTTTATATTTTTGTGATGTAGGAGAGTAGCTGCTAAATCTATTTCCATATTGCATTTTAACCCGAGTCTTGTTGCCTAGACACAGATTTTCTGTTTTCCTAGTAATCATACAAGTGTTGCACAATACCAGTTTCACCCTCACAGTGTTCTAATTGGATTTTACAGCCGTCGTTTTTTTTGGGTTACACGGAACTTAGTCCCTTCATGGGTCAGGCCTCTCATTGCTTCCCAAGGTTTCCTTGTCAAAGGTTATAGCCTAAGCTGTTGCCCCTTGCTTGGTCTTTTTTCGTAACAGGATGCAACAAAGGTCACCACGGTCCGGTGCACTGTGTTCGATTTTCTCCCGGAGGTGAATCCTATGCTTCGGGTTCTGAAGATGGGACAATCAGAATATGGCAGACCGGACCCTTGACTCATAATGAACAGGACACTTCTAATGGACCTACTCAGAACATGAAGGATGCAGCTGATGAGGTTACTCAGCAAATCGAGAATGTTCATATTGCAGAAGAGAAAAATGAGCGAGGTGAAAATGCAATAGATGCTGAATAGGAGTATTTTGTTTTGTGTGTCTGTTATAGTTTGCCCCGACTGATGGTTGTAAAAATGGCATAATTATCAGTACTCGTCCTGTTTCTATGGCGTATTTGAATAAAGATGAGATTTCATCACCCTTGCTTTATTAACTGTTACCATCTACCCTCGGCATATGATGATTCAGCCTGTGTTAGACACTCTTTTGACTGATCTCTATCTAGAAGAGAATTCAAAATCCGGAGGGAGTGATTGCATTATTTTTATTTATATCCAAGGAATGGCTATAGTCTATCGACCATACTTTAGTTTGTGTTAGACTGGAGAATAAGGGTAAAGGGCATGGAGCCTTTTCAAGTAAAGGAATTGCTTACTTCGGAAACTCTGGACAATCAATCATGCTACATGTACATTTTTCTTTATATCTTTGTCGACTCTCTTTTATATGGATCTATCAATGCTATTGATTTTGAACATATCTATAACATCACTGCCATATTTCCTTTAGATATGGGGATGTCAAAAAAGATGTCAAGGAAAGAGTGGATATGACATTATTCGATGGGAAATATATATCCTATTAATTAATATTAGGAAAATTCTACTTGTACATAAGTTTTTACTTAATTGGTGTCCGAATTGGCAAGTAGCGGCCCCCTTTGTCACTTGTCAATTCGGGCACTCGTTAGGTAAAAAATTAGGTACTTCTAGCATGACCCTTAATACTATCATTTCAAAAGTTATTATACTGACATGTGCCTCCCTGAAATTATACGAGGTTTTGGGTCGTCAAAATTCTATTTAAAACCAGTAATGTTAACACCCGTCTAGGTGTGACATTGAATGAAAAGTATAATTAAATGAATTATTTAATTTTACCTTTAATTGAACCTATCGCTTTAATGGAGTGAGTGAGTATTATTCGTTGGTCTTCAATTAGATTCTCGTGCAATCCAAGGAGTTCGGATAGTGGGAAATTTTTTGTCAAATCAAATATTCCTTCTATTACGTCTCCTTTCAGTGACCTCAAAAAAATCGAACCAACTTCTTTTCCATGGAGAAATCTGTTCTGCACACTCGATTCATAGAATGAACATTGGAAAAGGTGCAAAAAAAGTTGTGTTGAGAGCTCAATCACCAGAGGCAGAGTCGTGGTTGATTCTACTCTGATGCTTCTAGCATTAGGTAAAATTTCAGAAAGTTGAAACATTAGACATAGGCTTTGGACATGACACGAGATACAAGACACATCCTCTTCATTTAAGGAGAATGGTTAGTAATCCCTTTTTTAAGAATATTTCCTGGTTTGCTCGCTCATGGATGGGGTTGGGTTGTCATGTCTCAATAACAATTCCAGGCAAACCACCATGTTCTTCAATCACTTCTGGCATTAGAAGAGTGTAAAGGTTTTCACGACGCCATACTAGAAACTTACTGGCAGATGCCAAATTCGACAACTTCACCCCCATAACTTGCAGTTTATTTACGAGTTAAGAAGAACATAAACATCGACAAGAAGAATGGCCACGCTCAAGAAGAGGAATAAGTCAATTCGAGAAGACAAAAAATAGAGACAGGCAAACTGTATAGATCTAAGAGAAAATGAGAAAACAAGTGTGCCTAATGGATGGTTGCATTTACGAGGAGCAACCTAGCATTGTCACAAGTTCTAGTAGTTAAATGCAGCTTGGTCTACAAAACATCATAGGTTGAACTGCCCTAAAAGCCATTGTAGATAACAGCTGGTGGTGAAACTTCTGGACTTAAAATGGAGGAAGAGTTGCGAGGAAGAACCAATACACAGCCAATATATTAACCTTAAAGTACAAAGCGCGATGACCATCAAGGCCACCAAGTCAAGGTCTTCTAGAGAATTTAAGACACACCTATGAAGCTCTTGACATCAAATATAGACAAAAAATCAAACCGTCTACGAAGAAAAACCACTCTAAGGCCTTCTGTAATGAAATTGAGCATGTACAATGGTATTCAATTAGCAAATTCTATTAACTATAGCAATTTCACCTCTATGGCTCATTTCACTCATAAAATTAGTCCCAGTCAAAATGAATCATTTTTAGATTAACAACTCAAATATAACGTCTTGTAAATTAGGCTTTTAACAGTTGTACCCTCCATCAGAACTGTACAAAAATGCAAAACAAAGACGCATGAGCAGTAGCTGAAAGGATGAGGGCACAATCTCCTACCATTCAAAGCAGTTTCCAGCTTGCAAAACCAAATTACAGAGGAGAACCAAGATGACCATCACAAATTACCTCAACAATTACAAAAATCCCACAGCCTCACCTTTTATTATTTCACAACAAATTAACAAAATATTCAAAATCTTTTTCATTTTTCAACACAAATAAAATAACATTCAACGGTTCTCCAAAAATATCAAGCTCGTAAATAAATTGACCATAAAAACCTGCCGATGCCAAACATGGTTCTAGGAATGATGGAGTTTTCATCAAATATCTAATCTAGTTTTGCATTTATTTTAATGAGGGACAATAGAGGATAAGAAACGAGTTCTCTTCAGCAGTTTTTATTCAATACACAAAACTATACAAGGCCCTACGGTAGATTTAGACAATTAAATTCTGTTTTTCTTTAATATTGTTCTCTAATTCATCTTATCAAAACATGACTTTATAAAATCAGTTAACAAAATTAATTTCAACCAGCCATTCATAACCACTAAATATTTTCAAACACATTTCGTAGGACCCATTACTATTCCTCTTTATAAACCATTTATAAATTTGCCAAGCAGGACAAAAACATAACATGGGTGTCTGGCCCCAAATCATCATGTGGAGGTAAAACTCATTGCGTTAGTACAGTGGACAATACAATGAAAAAGATTTTAGCTTCATTTTATTTCTTAACATTGTCGAGTACCATCTAATCTCCCTTCACATTCATACCAATATAGTTTAGTATAGTGGGAGAGAAAATTAACTAAATAACTTGACTAAATATTAACGAATAAACTCATAAGCCAGCATAAATCTCACAATTAGAAAGCAAAATTTTCATTATTCCTTTGCGTCATTCATGTTAGTTCCTCAGTTTTAAAGGGTATTTATATACAAAATTCGCTTAATGCATTCATGTCCATTTAAAGAAATGCACAACCATATGTTATTTCCACTCAATTTGCATACAACAGTGAGTTTTTTTTATCAAAATTAAACAGAATGAAGTATTAAAAAAACATGAAAAGGGGAGAGAATTGAATTTTTGATAACTCTTAAAACACGAAAAAATTGGCTGATGGTATAATTGCAACCTAATCAACAACACTCAAAAAGAGATGTATTTGGACTTCCTCTTGAGATAATTTACCATTTGTGATAATTTACTAGAACATAATGAAAAACCAAAAGAAAAAGAAAATTGGCCTTAGAACACAAATACCTCTATATGTATAGAACGAAGAGCTCTATCAATTTAGTATTTCTGTTCTTAATAAAAGCCTACTAATGAAAGGAGATATCGCTGCAAGCAATGCTTTGGGACATTCCTCATGCGGAAGATGGCCACAACCAGATATAGCTACAAGTCTCTGCACCACAGTAGATATAGACGAATTAGAAGATGAATCAGAACATTAGAATCTGTTTTCAACTTTCCACAGTCAACATTTTTTATGTTTACAGAATTTCCACTCATAAACCAAACAGCCGAGAGTTTCTATCAACATATGCTACCAAAATTTGTGTGAACACAAATCATGAGCAGGTTTCAGTTTTAGTTTTGCTATTAGCAAACTGTAGAACACAGAGTCTCAAGCACTTGGCTAAATACATGAGAAACCTTGATATTCTTGGTTAAAACTGGTGTCGCGTAACACATCATAGTTTATCTTGTAAAAAAATTTTAAAACAAAATCCAAAACTTCGTGTACAAACATCAAAGAGAGTAAAAAGCTTGGGTGACATGAAGACTTACAGAATTTACAAGTTTAGAAGACATAATTTGAACAGATTTTAGAGGGACAATGACATCTTCAGTCCCGGTAATAACCAAGATTGGCAATGCTCCAACAGCTTTCAGCAAGGATGCTGCATTAGGTGGTGAGATTACCGTCTCACATGAAAGTTTCCCAATTTCATGAAGTGCTTCATCCCAACCTTCTACATGTAATGGGGCCTGACGTACACCAGAGCAGCAAAATATCAAAATTATTGAACAAGAGATGATCTAAACAAAATTTGCCAAACAAAAACAAGGCATGGAAAACCAACAAAGACGAATGTTTCATCCAACTTAAGTTTGTCTATATCTTATGTCTAATTGTTATAATCCTTAGGACCCTTCGATTACCTTCTTTTTGGAATTTAATCTTTAATTAGCAGCTTAAACCCCTAAAAGCCTCAGAGAACTTTCAAATTTTTAACATTCAAATAGGCCAGCAAAAGAACATTTCATGATGAGCAATACTTCGTATTTGATATTGATTAACATCAGTTGGTTCCATTCTCAAATTGATGAAATCAGTTCATCCATTCTACATATAGAAAAAAGAGGAAGTCTGGCTATAAGAGAACTCATTTAACTCGTGTTTTGTAGTACCATTAATAAATTGAAATAAAGAACTAAATTACAACATTTTCTATGTTTTGACAGATACATGAATTGCTTAGAAGAGGTTACATGCATTGATGTGAGGTGATAATAATTTTTTTCACATAGTACACTTAATCCCCATCACTTGCTACCAGAACTATTATCACGATAACAATCACAGCAGGCAATAAACTAAGACGGAATATAATTCCAGCTAAAAATCAAGCCAAAACAGTGCAAAGTTGTAGTACAATTAAAAAGACACTCTCATTATCCATCACCTCGATCCAGTATTTGTTGAAGATTTGAAAAGGCACTGGCACAAATGCAAATTTAAAACCTGTTCTTTAACATGAACTAAGTCAAGATGGACAATAGGTTAAGATGTTGCTCATCTAATCATGTGCATGAACTGGGCAACTCAATTATTCACTTCTTCAACCAACCAAATGTTGACAAAAATCAACCATTGCCTGTAGAGAATAGAATTATAGAAAAAAGAATATGCAGAGGAAAAAAAATACAAAGATTAAATTTTGACTTTTCAACCTGTAAATCACCCAAATTGATTATATCACCTCTGGGCTTGGAGAATCTATTTGGCAGATTCATTCACAAAGATTGTTTCAAAATGATTTGCAGAATATTGATCAAAGCACAATCAAGCATCGGGGTGACATTTGGTGATTTACTAAGCAGCCAAATATTTGGGAGCCAAGGGACTTAATTTTTGTGAAACATCAGGGGAACCGTGATTATTTATAGATGCATGATAGATGACAGATCAATATACAATTGCAGATTATTGTGAGGCCAGTAGGTGCACCTTCAACCACTGGTTTAATTTCACAGTTTATTTCCCATAAAATTCAACATTTTGTAAGAAGAGAGAAAAACGTATTCAGGTATCAATTGTAGGCAAAAATACCTTATAGAGGCTTAAGATTTCGGTTGTTAGTTTCGTTGCATCATACCATGCACGCCGATTAACCACTTGAGTAATTTCTGTCCGAAGTAGAGGACGGACCAGGTGCTTCTTTCCAAGTGATGTGCGTAATAAAATTCTTGCAAATGCAGGAACCAGTTCTCTTGACAAGCTTACACTCAGCAATACAACCCCCTTTATTTCAATCTTGATGACATGACATTAGGACATATTTATAGAAGTCAGCAACAAACTTCCAAATTCCAAAACAGTTTTGGACACAAAACACATGCAGAGATCATCAACAACAAAATTATTCTACATTAACGCTAGTGGTTCAACTATATTCTAAGAAACACGTAAATGAACTTGCAATAGCTATAATTTCCCTACATACATTTCAAGGTCCATAAGCAAAATTATCACTGATTATCATGATGTTCATATTTAAAGTTCAATATTTAAGGCCACATCAGATTTTAGACCTTCTCTCTCTCAATTGGTGCAACCTAGCATATTCAAATTTAAGTGCATCCCTATTCTCTAGCACTTGATTCTTCAGTTTAGCAAGGTCTTTCAGGCTACCGTTTACGTTCTCGTTAACAATTTAAAGTTGAAAACACTTACAAGCAGGTTCTCTTAACAATTTGTTTAATAAATTATTCCATCTTTCTCTAAAAAGTAAAAAATGTATCACACAATTCTATTGCATAAGAGCATAAGGAATATCAATTTTCTTTCCTCACAAATAATTTAAGTTTGAGTAAATCATGATTTTAGGAGTTAAAATTTCGGTATGTACGGTGCCCACATTCATCTTTAGCATGCAAGGGTATTTGCATTTAAGTAATTAGCCTACAATAAGCGTTGCTCACATTCTTAGAATTTGCCGATGCCTGGGCTTTTTGAGCAGCCTTAAGTGCAAGCAGTCCTCCATCATCATGGCCAATTAGCACAACAGAAGAAAATCCCATCTCCAAACAAAAAGAAAGAAGCAGATCAACCTGAGAATGACAAACCCAATCACATGTTCAGGTGAAGCCCAAAACAGAAGATTAAAACAAATGGAAATGGCATTTGAAAGCACAACACATGCATTATTTTATTGCAGGTACAGATACACAGATGCAAGGCCCTTGGATATTGCAGTGACCTAGTCTGTTGAGTCTCGTCTATATTGACGAATGATCTAATTATGTGTGTACAAAAATAATGACACTGATGAAGATACAGTGACAGATGATTTTAAGAAAATTAAATTTTGATTGTCCTTAAAATTTTACTTTCTTTATAAACTACAACTTACTTTCAAGAAAATTTTGTTATTAAAAAAGTAACTTTGAAAATCATGTTTGGAAATTACTTAAAAGTTTGACACTTTACTTACTTTTTAGTTCAGCTAGCAATCCTCGTACAATTATAAGAATTGTTAAAATAGATCTTTAATAGTTTTGATCACAAGTCAATGTTTTACTTGAAAAGTTAGCTTGCGAACTCATAGAGAAGCGCTGTCATGGGGGAATTACAACTTCAACATATCACAGAGTTCAACATCAGGGTAAAGCCACAGAGATGAAAATGAAAAAGTTTCATTCCAAGGAATTACTTTTTTGATTTACGCAAGTTATGACCACTTACTTTATTATATATAAAAGAGAGACCGTGTGTGTGAATCTGAGTACAATTATTCCCATCTTTATTACACAACCTGAGCCAGAGCTTCATAATCTACTCTAAATCTCTATATCTAATGCATCAAAATTGATATATTGCACCCAAATCGTGCATGAAGCCATGCAAATTTGAACATTATCAACATACATTCAGAGAAAGTAATCACCTGATTATCAAGCTTGTAAGGATTAGGCAATTGATTTTCCTCCCAATCCCTACGGCGCGGCCTAGACGTCAAACCCCAACCAGGCCTGTCAAAAGCAACAACCATACAGCCAACCTGCTTAGCTAGAATGCTCATCAAATTTCTCCAGGAAAAGACTCCCCCTCCAAAACCATGCACTAAAACAATCCCGAAGTGTCCACTTGCTTCTAGATCCTGTTCCAGCATTGAAGATCTCATATTGCTCATTTCATCCCCCTCACCAGTTTCATCAAGGCTCAAAATTGGCATGTCTTTAGACAATGGGGATGTTGGAGAACCATCTAACAGAGGAGTATTGAGAGGGGAGCTGCTAACATGAAATTGACTACTGATGCTCCTGCGGATAGTGTATCTGGTTTTTAGTGAAATGTTTGTTGCAAGCCCATCTAGAAAGGGGGTGGAGGGTAAGGAACAGGAACTCGACCCAGGGATGCTTAGCTTGTAGTGAACCATTACTCCTTCACAAGAAATGAATAAGCTGTCCTTATCAGCAAGTAAACTAACTGGAAGTTCTCCATCATCACGAGCAAAACCTAATCCTTTTCTCCTCATTTCACTATTACTTCTGAAAGTTTTCCCTGCCGATGGAGTAGGCGATCGTGGAACCTTATGGTAACCAGAGAAAATCATCTTGCAAGTAAGAGCCTGCAGGTAAGATTATATGAAATCTCATTATCCAAGCTCATAAAAAACTTCCATCATATAATAAATTTCTAGAAACAAAAGGAAATTGCAATCAAATCTTTGAAGAAAACCAATTCAACAATATAAAGCTACATTGAAGCAAACATCAGTGAATCAGTGCGTAACCACTAAAAGCACAGAAATGTGCAGATACTAGCACATACGCCTTATTTAAACTGTGTGAATATTTTAAAGAACCCAAGCCCACTTTTACCAAAATTCGAATTAGCATTTCATTATACTACCATCCAAAGGACCTAACAAATTATCTAAGGGTGCGTTTGATTGCGAGCATAGAATTTGCATAGAAAAAAAATAAATTTTAGACAATTGAATTGCCTAAAACTTATTTGTTTGGAAATTATTAATTAAATGTGTTTTGATAGATTTGGTTTTCAACATAGAAAATATTATACTTATCCATTTTTTATTGGTATGTAGATGGTGAATTACCTAGAAAATAAAAACTACCCCTACCTAAAGAAAATGTTCTCTTTTTCTCTTTTTAAGGAAAATATGGTTACATGACCAAAAGTTGGAAAATATTTTCCATGGAAAAAATTGACAATCAAACATCTCAAAAGTAGAAATTTGGGTGGAAAAATAAAATTTTCCATGAAAAATAAAGTCAATCAAACGCGCTATAAGATAAAAGTATCTAAAATAGCAGGTAAATGCATAAAAATTGATAAACTAAAGGGTTGACAAGTATCATGAAATTACAGCTTCTGGGTCAACCCGATTAAACAAGAGCTTCCTCCTAGCTCTGCAGCTTGTACGATAGGCCACAACAATGTGCCCAAGAGCAAAGACGACAGATGAGAGAAACAAGACAGGCATCCCCCAAGACTTCTTCAAATGGAGTCTCTGTCTTTGCCTTGAAAGAAAAGTTGAAGCTTCAGCCTCAAGTTGAGAATTCACCGCAAACAAACAAGCTTTGACAGAAAGAAGAAGTATTGAGAAGATAGAGCAGATTGTTACAGTTCCAAGGTATGGCCCCTGTGATAGCATTATGCCATCACACATTGAATATACACCTGTTGTTATTCAAACAAACACATAGAAACCAAATCAATTTTCGATGATACAAGAAAGTCTTCATAATTAATTTGTTCACTTTGTATTCGTCTTGCTAAACTTCATGTCCCATGTGCTTCACTGTTTGAAGTCATATCATCTAGAATTCAATTTTATTCTTTTTCACTCTACATATCAAACCTCCATGGGATTTTCCTTCACGTTCATTTTGTTTCACAAATATATTTCTTTTTTTGTGTTTAAAACTTTACCGATTAAAGGAAAGCATAAAGTAATAAAACTAAAAAAATTAAGCTATGTAAGTAGAAAAATGAATTAATAAAAACTGAATCTCCAACTAAGAAAGTTATCACTTCTCTGCAAAGAAATCAAAATTTAGGAATCCGCAATTGCTCTCGTTTCGTCACCTTTCCTCGCACAAACATAAACCTACATAAATGTAGATTTAAGGTTCCACAGTAATATATTTAAGAGCTTAATCGTTTTAAGTATTCTCAGAAAAGCAAAAAGAAAAAGAAAAAAATGGGAAGCACAATAGAAAAGCAAAAGCATATTCGGAGATGGCAAAAAAAAAAAAAAGAACAACGTTACAAAAAAGAGAGCGCTTCTTTTACATTTACGGTATATCCTTCACTAATCCAATATGAATGAACAAATTTAAAGAAAAAGAGAGTATGAAATATGCAAAAGATATACTAAATAAAAAATCATACAGGTGATAATAAGAGATCTGATTATGGAGACCACAGGAATATCCATGAGCGAACTCTTGAAAGCGTATCTCTGCAAGTGCTCTCTAAAACTGTAGCAATTAACGCATGTGAAGCTTGGAATCAGAAAGCACGGCACCACCACATCGCCGACCGCCACCACTAACGGCAAAGACACAAGCAACAGCGACGCCACCATCGTCACCATGAAATACAACGTCCGCACCACCCTGAATACCTTCTCACACCACCAAGCCCCTTTTGCCATCATAATCCCCCAACAATTTTGCTCAAAGTTCCCAAAATTATTTCAAAACACTAAAAAGTTCAAATGTTCCTCGGATTTGAATATTTCAAGTGGGGCCAGGGGAAATACAAGATCGCAGAATAATCAAAACTTGGAATGGAAATGAAGCCGAAGGAGACGGCTTGAAAACGGCCATCTCCCGGCGTAGACTTACGGCGCCGGCGATTTTGTCCAAACGACGTCGTCAATCTCGATTTTATCCTTATCAATTTCTCTTCATCAATTCCTCCGTTTAACAAAATTCAAAAACAACGAAGAATGAATTTCAGTATCATTTGTTCTTCATCGGATATCCAATTTCATCTCTTTCTCTCTCCTTCTGGTGATTTTCTCCGTGTGTGTATGTGTGAGAGAGAAAGTAACACAGAGTGTCAGTGCGTTTTGAAAATGGGTCTGGTTGTTGTCGAATTATATATATAAACAAAATTTACAAATGAGTTAATTTCACTTATAGTTACCCAAGTTCAAGAAAAAGTTTAAATTGGTCATTTAAAGTATTTTTGTGACCTCATTTAATCACTAAATTTAAATAATGTGACATATGCCCCCCATTTAATCTCTTGAAAAATAAAAAATGTACAATTTTCTAAAATTACTTAATTTGACTAGAAAAACTCATAGATAAAGCCTCTTCTATGCATAGGGACATGTAATTTATCATTTTGTTGCTTGATTAATGTCATACGTAACACATTAATTATTACATCTTCATGTGAGCTAAAGGTCATTAACGATTATTCGTTCTAGTCTGCCTAATGTTTTAGCTCTTTTATTGATGGAAAATAGGGTTCAAGTGATTTTTTTTTTTTTTGTCGAACGTGTTATAGTCGCATCTTAATGGGAGATATTTTGCCACTGTATGAGCTCTATTTTAGAAAATTTTATTTTTTTTAAACTCATTTTCTACTGCACATTCTTTCGATAAAATAATTTTACACGTAAAATCAATTAAAAAATCTTACTTTTTTAATTTTATTTTTAAAAAAAAAATCACTATTATAAAACCTAATTTTGCAGAAAATGGGATTCAAACGCAAACTTAATTTCATGACATGGATACAATTATCAATTAACTATGTCACTATCTAAAAAACTGATGTTGGATTGGGAGTGATCCGTTAACCAATTATGTAATGCTATTTTTATGTAGTGACTAAATGAATCACAAAAATATTTTGATGACCAATTTAAAATTCTACTGAAGTTTAGTGATCATTTATGAAATTAACACACTGATGCAATTAGGAAATGAAAAGGCGTGATTAATTAGAGTAATTAATTCATATGACAACACTTGATTCGCTAATCCTGACCTTTTTCATGCCTGGCAGCTTTTTCTTTGGACTTTTCCGCCCCCGGCCTTCGTTCTGGTTGAGGCGTGCAGCTTTTTACATGACAAAACTGCCCTTCTATTTTGTACTATATATTTGGTTAGGGAAACTTGGAAGGTGCGGGGATTTCACAANTGCCTGGCAGCTTTTTCTTTGGACTTTTCCGCCCCCGGCCTTCGTTCTGGTTGAGGCGTGCAGCTTTTTACATGACAAAACTGCCCTTCTATTTTGTACTATATATTTGGTTAGGGAAACTTGGAAGGTGCGGGGATTTCACAAGATAATTGAATTTTCCAATTTTATTTTTTTATTTGTTAATGTTTGAATTTTATTTTAATTTTTTTTTTCTAAAACCAATTATCATTTGCTAGATTCATGTGTTTTTTATATTTTATATATATTAGTGACGAATATTATTTGAAAATGTGTTTTGTTTTTAAATTTGGATCATGCTTGTTATTTTTTTGGGATAGAATCTATCATATGTTAGATTAATGTTGTCTTGTTTCAAACTTTAAGAGAATGGAATAATTGTACGAATTATAGAAATATTGAAAATTTTAATTATGGTATAGGAATATCCAGTAATTCTTGTTTTGATTTGTTTCTATTTGGAATCGAACATAATAGGACCACGCCAACCCTATTGCGTCAAATAAGTTGGAAATTAAAACAAATTAATCGAACCAATTTTGATTGGAATAGAACCAAACCACCTAATCCAATTCGAATGCTCGATCGTAGTCTGATTCAAGTAATTATAGATAAAAATACTCATTCATACATAAATATCAGGAGTTCAATTAGACTTCTATATAACAAAAAAAAATTAAATAAATAAATAACAAAAATAAGCTATTTCAATCCATGTAAAAACAAAAACTACATCTCAAATATTAACCTTGAATAAGCAAATGATATTTATATAATAATATTGAACATGATAAATGGATAATTATATTAACACCATAGTTTTATCTAAATCACATTTTAATCTTAATAGAGATCTCTAACTTTTTCTTTTTTTTTTTCACTTATATTTCAAACTTTTTCATCTCATTCTTATTCTTAACCTTCAATTAATTAACACATCTCGTCTCTGATGATAATTATTATTCAAATATTATCCTAAATGCTTAGACAGGAGGGACAAATATTTTTTCATTCTTTTCTATTTGTTTTTGAATTTGCTTATTTAAAGATATGATAGGAAAATAAGTATTTTTATGTCGTTCTATCAAAATTTTCTGACAAAAATCATCATCGAATACAAGATGTACAACTAGAGGAAGATCAAGAATAAGTTAAAGATATAAGTGAAAAGGTAATTAACAAAAGCTGTAATATGAACATAATAAGCCTATAACATAGACATAAAAAAATAAATCACCCCTAAAACTAAAAAACTCAACCACCACACCATTACAGAACTACATTATGTACAAGTAGTATTATCCTTACATATTTTTTTAGGCTCCTCGAAATTTTATCTTATTTATTATTTTAAGCTTAACTAAAATAATTTTGTGATTGGTTCACAATATATTTTTTTTTTTTTTAGAAAAAGTTAAAGCGGTTAGATTGTGCTTTTTTGTAACGATCATAAACTTTTTCATACAAATCTTTCACTCAGGTCCACTTGGAGTTGGACTGCAAATTGAATTTACTTCGCGTCCCCAACAATTTGAATCGCTTTCATTTCCCTTAATATGAACTCAATTAGAAAGCGGGTAGCAATAATTTCTTTAATATAAATTATTGAACATACCATTTAGACAATTGTTTGGAAATATGGAGTTGAGAGAGAATCGAAATTAATCAACATTTTCGAGATTTTAAACTAATGCACCAGTCCATTATAACGAATTACAAAGTTTAGTGATTATGGGATAATTTTTAAAGTTCAGTGCTCCGGTGGAAATTTTACACTAAAGTTTAGTGATGATTCAGATAATTAACAATATTTCCTCGTCGTTTTTTATCATCTTTTTTGTTACTGCGCAATTTTATTTCCATTTTTATCAATATTTATGATTTTTAATCTTTTTCTTTCTTTTTTCATTTTATGTACTCATAATCCACAAATTTTTTTTAGCATCACCAAACTGCATTGATCATTTAATAGTATTAAAATTTGAAATTCATACACGTTTAAGCTAAGAATATAATAATTTTCTGATTTTTGTTCAGGCGTGTTCTAATAGAAAGACGATCTAAGTTGAAGAAGCCCATAAAATTGTCGCCACCACTATAGAGCTCACCAAAAAGGAGGTGAAACCAACACAAACATCATTGCTTCAATCCTTTGCTAGGACTTGAGCTGCACACCGATAACTGAATTTGATTTTGAGTCTAACAATTTGCTACAATGAATTGCATTATTTTTACATATTCTTTTACATTACAAACTTCAATGGTTTCCTTTAACCATGAATAATAATAATAAAAAATTTAACAAGCAAACAAATTGTTTAGGGCAAAATTAAATGACAATGCAAGGCTCTTAGATTTCATCGAGAAACTAGAAGCAACTTGTATTGGTGTAATGGAGTCTAGAAAGATAATCAAGGATCTTGTCCTTATTATCTATGGATCCAAGTGAGTGACCATTGTATCGTTTTTTCAATCTATAGTCCTAATAGTCGTCCTACTTTTTCCTGAGCAGGTGAAAGATAGTATCTTGTTCTGCTCATCATTATGCTCTATTTTATAATGTTACAAGCTTGGTCGAGACAAGTATCTCTGTTGGGTTTATGGACACCACATACCTCCACACTGGTATGATATTGTCCACTTTGGGCCTAAACCCTCATGGATTTACTTTTGGGCTTTACCCCAAAAGATCTCATACCAATGGAGATATTGTCCTACACTTATAAACACATCATATTTCCCATATCTAGCCGATGTGGGACTTCTTTTACTCCCAACAATTTCAACACTGAAGAGTTCATCAATGCTATGGCATATGAGTTCAAAGCAAAACTTTCTTGCTAAGTTAATTATCTTAATCATCACTAAACTTTACGTAAAGTTTCCAATAGGTTACTGAACTATAAAAATTACTCCATTAATTACTAAACTTTGTAATTCGTTATACCATCCATCTCTAAGTTTTTAAATTGCTACTAATGTGGATGTCAAGTGTGAAATAGATTGTCACGTTCATAATTCTGTTGTCCATGTTAGAAAATCCGTCAATTTTTTAATTGCCAGTTGAGTAAGTGATGAATGGGATAATGAATTACAAAGTTCGGTGAATAATGGGGTAATTTTTACAGTTTAGTGATCCAATGAAAATTTACGCAAAGTTCAATGATGATTCATGTAATTAATCCTAGAAATATTAGATACTATTCAGGAGATTTTCAATATTGTTAAATGAATTTATGCTTAGGTTTGGTGCAATAGAAAAACTAATAAAATGATAATTTCACTAATTCAACAATTTTGCAGTGGACGGGTTAATTACTTGAATCATTACTTAACTTTGCGTAAAGATTCCACCGGGTCACGGAACTTTAAAAATCACCTCATTAATCACTAAACTTTATAATTCATTATACCATCCATCACTCGATCTTTAAATTTCTATTGATGTGGACACAAATAGGACATTAGATTGACAAGTACGAAATTTCATCAATCACATCAGCAAATCTGTCAATTTTTTAATCGTCCATTGAGTGAGTGATGTATGGGATAATGAATTACAAGGTTCGGTGATTAATGAGGTGATTTTTAATGTTCAGCGATTTGGTGGAAACTTTACGCAAAGTTCGGTGATAATTCCAGTAATTAACTTAGCAAGAAAGTTTTGCTTTAAGCTCATGTGCTACAATATCAATGAACTCTCTAGTGTTCATATACTTGTTTTGGTCAAGCCTTTAACATTATAAAAGAACACGTAATGATGAGCAGAATAAGATACTTTTTCCCACTTGTTTAGAAAAAAGTCGGTCGACTTTAGGACTATAGATTGAGAAAACGATGCAATGGTCACTCACTTTGGATCGATGGATGATAAGGGCAAGATCCTTGATCATCTTTCTAGACTCCATTATACCAATACATGTTGCTTCTAGTTTCTCGATGAAATTTAAGAGCTTTGCATTTTCATCCAATTTTGCCCTAAACACTTTGCTTGCTTGATAACTATTTTATTTTTTTTCTTATTCATAGTTAAAAGGAAACCATTAAACTTTGCAGTATAAAATGGAATGTAAAAATGATGCATTTCATTATAGCAAATTATAAGACTCAAAACCAAATTCAGTTATCGGTGTGCGAACTCCCAAGTCCAAGCTAAGATTGAAGCAATGCTGTTTGTGCTGGTTTCAAATCCTTTTTGTTGAGCTCTGTAATGGCGTGTGACAGTTTCATGAGCTACTTTAGCTTCGATTTCTTTCCATCATGACACATATAAATAAAAATAAAAAATCTATTATATTCTTAGCTGAAAATATTTTTGAAAAAAGACTAAAAAACCATATTAATAAAAATGGAAACAAAATTGCAAAGTAACAAAAAAGATGATAAAAGAACACGAGGAAATAGGATTAATTACCTGAATTATCACTAAACTTTGTGTAAAGTTTCCACCGGGTCATTGAATTTAAAAGATTACCTCGTTAATCACCGATTATTCAAGTAATTAACCCAATATTATTTATAGATATTGATTATGTTTTCCGCACTATCTTAATTTATGAATTATGTTTTGTACATGTAGTTTGTAACTTCACAAATCTCTATTTTTTCGAGTCTCTCTTTAAGACAATATCCAAATCATTATGCAAAAAATTAGAAAATATACGTTAGAAGTATAAAAAAATGTGTCTATTTTAACAAAATAGCGAGTAAACTAGTAAAATTTTAATAAAAGTTGATGTAATGTGTGATTAAAATTAATGTTTGACGAGTTAAAATGTTTATAAAATCTTAGCAAAGTTTTATCAAATAAGCACTTTTTTTTACCCGACTCTTAGTTGTAGCTACATAATCAAATTTTGATTTTATTTCAAATTAGAAACAATGACTAATTTTGTATGTATTTTTTGTTCATAGAATTAATGGTTTCATTTCTACATTTTTGAATGAAATTGATTTCATTTAATTCAATTCCAAAAAAATAAAAATTCGAATCGAACCGTTTGGTGATGTAGTAATAACCCGTAAAAACGATTTACCACTCGTAGGTGAGAGTGGACGGCAATTTGCCTTTTAAATATTTATATTTTATAATAAGAAGATGAGAAGAACCGAAGAAGATCGTGGTCGGGACCAGAAATCTAAACAATTTACCCACTGATAGGTCACGTCTCTGTTTGGGTCCCACACATGTTGCTTTATACGTGTCAATATCTTACAGCTGGAATGGATTCTCGAAATTCTTTATTCCAAGTATGAACACTCGTTTGACTTGACTTTCTGTAATTGCAAATTTTTATTCCTTAATTTAGAGAAAAGGAAAAGATGAGATTTTTAATCCTCATTTGATTTTTCAAATTTTGATTTGTAAATTAAAATTTAAGTCGCTGAATTGGTTGTGTGGAGAATAATATGCTACTATATTTTTTTCCTTGTCAATTTTTTTTATACGAGCGTTATTGTGGTACTTTTGAGAAATTCCTTTATGTATTATTTCACTTTAATATTTTTCTTATATATAAAAAGTATTAGGGCGTACATTTTTTTATGTCATACTCGAGAGGAAACATATGATAAATAATCGAGTTTAAAGTTTGTTGAATTTCTATAAGAGCAAAATGCATTTTATTATTTTACCTCAAAGTTTATTTTACAAGATTTATTTATTTATTTATTTCTTTTTAAGTAATATGTAATCCCCGTGCAATTTATCTTGTCAAGAAAGTCACAATAATTTGCTAGTAATATAACTAACGTCGTCTTTATCTCGAGAAAGGAAAACTCTCAAGAATTTAGACTTCGTGATATTCCTCGAGAAAGTT
>CAIGRR010309475.1:0-11254 GCA_903798365.1 Fraxinus sp. 1973-6204 | reverse complement strand
GTGAAAATGAGTGTGACAAAAATGAATAGTGAATTTCGGGATGACTCTTTTAATAGAGGAGTGATTATGCTTGCATCCATTATTTTTAATTTAATTTTTGAGTCTTTTTTTAATCACAAATAATTGTTAATTTCTTGCTTTATGAATGCTTTAATTTAGTTTCTGAAATATCAATGTTTTGATATCATGACATACATATTTATTTTCGATAGCCAAAATCCATTGTATGCATAGCTGTTAGCTCTACTCGTATTGTAGTTTTCTTCCCGAAATGGTATTATGATTTATGGGATCAAAACCGGAACTGGACTGCCATACCTGTACTTTTGCCAATTTTCCTTTAATCCATTCAGCTATTTGTTATACATATTGCCCTTCACCTCTGAAGAACTTGATTGTTTGTGGCTACAATCATTGGCGGATCCAACATCTGATAACAATCGACAAACATTTTTGTTGGATCTATCGAATTTTTTTCCCTTATATTTTTGGGCGGCCACTCTCACCTCCCGTGCTCTATATTCATCCTAGATCCGCTACTGGCTATAGTCAAAGTTAATGGTAAAAGAATTGTTACCTTCCTCTCTCTTATAGAAAATGTAAAAATGCTACGATTAAGCCAATTTCTTGAGCCTCTTATAATAACCGCATCAAATATTGTCTTAAAACTTACGTTTAGAAAAAAATAAAATCAATTTGAGGTATAAATGCATCTAAAAACTATTTTCTTTGACCAAGCAAATATTTCATCTAGATCTAGTTTCGGGTAAATTAACTTACAATTACAAAGAACACTCCATGACGAGATATGTAAAAAATTGTGTATAGTATGAAAAAAAAAAAATTCGAGTTGACCAAAATCTATCAAAGAAGCCGCTCTTCTACCTTTCCTCTGTGCATTTGTACCATTTTATCATCGCAAATCAGACGACCACATTTGGCTTTAAGCTATGGCCACTTTTGATTGTGCAATATTGTATTCATTAATTACTTCATATTCTTTAATTTTTGCATTGGGATAGCTATTCTACCAATTTTGTCAAGATAAACAAGACATTCTGTCACAAGTCGTTCCCACCATGGTCTTGAATCTCTTGATGAAGTAAAGACGTGAGGATTAATAGAATTTGAAAAATGTATAATATGTACATCTTTGAATTTGAAATTAAATAATGTTGGAGTTGTATTTGTGGGTGATAGTTGATGATAAGAAATGAAGCACCATAAAATCAATAGGAAGAATTGCTCACATACCAATGCCTATTTGGGTTGTTTGTTTACTCATAACTAAATACCTAAAACTTAAAATAAATAATTTTTTGATTGGTTGTGATTAAAAATAAATACTTATTTTGAAATACTGCTACAAGTTACTTTCATGTGATATTTTTTTTCCCTTTTGTCTGTCTTGTCCATTGTGACTATCAAGATTCGAGACAATTAAAATGGAGTTTTTTTTTGTCTTGTGATACTTATCTTTGTTTTAAATCACTGGATTTAGACATTACTTCGATATTTCAAATTCTCTTAAAATGTCATAAATATACCTTTTTAAGTTTCTTTATAATTTTTTTTTACAAACATGATTCTCGTGTGATATACTATGGATTGTAAACTTCGATCAATTTCAATAGATTCATTATTTTGAAAATACTGCATCCAAACTCTGCATGTCTATTACTTTCACTTTTTAAGACATATCATACGTTGTCTAGATATAAACTAATTTATATTTCGTGCCTTCAAAATAATGCATTTAAACAAAATTATTAACTCATAAATTCTCTCACAATCACTTATCAAGTGTTACGACATACAACTATCTTATTACTCATAGTTCAAACTTGTCTAATTTTAAGAAATTAGTGAACGCACGTGCTATAATATAGTTGGCTATATAATAGCGTTGACTGATTTTTTGTTATTTTTGGAGACATAACTAATTAAATCTTATTTAGCAAANTTTTTTTTGTAAGAATGTGTGATTAAAAAAGAAGATTTTTTTTTTTTATGTGTAATATTATTTTATTGAAAAATGTGTGATTGATAAGAAAAAAAGGGAAAAATGCATTATTATTTTAATGGGAGTCAAACGGGACTAAATTCTTGTATTAATGTAGTTATCATTTGACAATCATTATTAACCAAACAATCTATAATTATATAATATATTAAATATCATTCATTTTTTGGACGATTCTAAAAAAAAAAATTCATTTTCATTCTTCTACTTATTTTTAAACACACATTATTCAATAAAATAATATTTTTCATCACATCAATAACTTTTCCTTCTGTTTCAACCACATATTTTACATCACATCAACCAAAAAATGCATTCTTTTGAAAATAATGTGCACAAACGGGGGCTTAATGAAGTGAACCATGTCGCAATTTGCTTATTAATGGGTAGGTAGCATAACCCCCATATGGAAAATCTGATAGTTCAAATTGATGAAACTCGATTGCTTCCTCAATTTCAAAACCAACTAATGCACATTTTATATATTAACTGCATCATAATCGTCATTTCAAGTTAAACTGCAATCCATCGTAGTCAATATTTATCTCGTGGGTTCGATGCAACGCCATCAACTGTGATCACGAGGGTCTGGGGGCAACGCCCCGACGGTGATTCATTAATAATTTCGAAAATCGCCACATGTGGTACAAAGTGTTTTGCCCCGTAGTGATGAAATATAGAAGAAGAATTTTACATAAATATAATTATTAATTATAACCTAATCAGATTAAAAAAAAATAAGAGGAAGAAAAGTGTAGACACAATTTACTCATTTTATTTCATTTTTCTCAATGTAAAAAAATAAAAATAAAATAAAATCATGCATTGGTCCGTTCTAAACGAAACAAAAAATGGTCTGTTCAGCACGGACCCGAATGCCCGTGCTGAAGGGACCTTTTGGTCCGTTTTGAACGTACCTCAAACCAAAAATATACCTAATTTATAGGCTAATTTGTACTTTTCCTCTGCTATTATATTTTTTTTCTTTATTTTTTTTTATCTCTTTGTCCAAGAAATGATGTTAATTCACAATCATTAGACTTCTTTGTAATTTATGTCTGCATGTGAGAAGGGAAGTCGTGTTGTTCCATACGTCACATCGTTTCAGCTTTCACATTCCTTTCCTTTTCTCTTTGTTTAGCTTTTCGTTCCCTTCCCCTTTATGTACTATTAAACGGCTCGGCTACGACGACCCCCTCGGCTCGACTAGTTCAGCACGATCATTCGACTTATGAATAGTAGCCTATGTAGGATGTTGAATCGAATGTTAAAAAAATCGGCTTAGTCAAGCCGTAACTTGACTCGGCAAAGCCCGTGTAGGATGTTGATTCGAACGTAAGTAAAAAAATAAAATAAAATCGGCTTAGACGGTTTAGCCTAGCCGACTTTGCCGTCGCGACTTATGAACGGTAAAAATGGAACCCACTCTTTTATATAGTAGTGAAGTGATAGTGAAATATTTCTAAAAATTGGCAAATTTTTTTTATATAAAATGGAAAAGCTGAACACAATTTAAAAAAATAAATAAATAAATAACAAACTTTTCCTTGAAAACCATCAAAATTCTTTAACCTCCATTCTCCTCCCCACGACCGCCAACCATCCAAACCCGCGACCCAATAGGCAGAAAACGGGTTGAAACCTGCAAATCCCTCTCTCTCTCTCTCTCTACATGTACGTATACCCAAATATATTATACACAGAGATATACATACACCATGTGTTTATGTAGCTAGGTTGTATAACAGTACCTTCAGAATATTTTTGTCTCAATAATTTGTTCCCCTGTTCTTCATTCATTTACTAATCACTTTGTTGTACCCAGTCAACGCGCCTGTTTTTCGTTTATCCTTGTTTTTTTTCCTTTTTTGTTGCATTTAATTTCTACTTTTGTTTTGGTTCGTGAAAGGAGCTACTATTGTTGGGTAACTGCAATTGGGTTTTGAAGGTCCGTGCCTTTTTAAGCTAAATTAGTTAGGGTTTCGAGGTTATGGCATTATTTTTTAGGGGAACGGCGATTTGAAATTCACATTTTGATGTTTGAATGATAGTTTTTTAATTTTTTGGGTTTTGCTTAATTAGAATGTTAATGAGGTGAAGATGAATCAAGGAGAAGCTGCCGAAACCAGCACCACTCTGGATCTCAATTCTGTAGAGGTAATTACTTCAACTTCTCCCGCTTTATATGTGAATGCAGTTTTTTTTTTTCTGTTTACAACGTTGTGCAAAATATAATTATGCACGTGGGGGTAGTTTCTAAAATAATTTTCAACTATTGAGTGTCTCAAATTGGCATTTGCCTTCTATAGTATCTTGTATCGCTTGACATAGAGGCACATACAAATCTTGGGGCACCAAACTAGGTTTATTGTTATCAATATGGGCATGGCCATGGCCATAAATTGATGACTTGTATACTTATATATGGATAAAGAATACATTACTTTTGTCCTGTGAAACACCTTATAGAAGCATTTTTAGTTAACTTGGAGACTCTTTTAATGATGATTGATGAATATGCAGTGCTGATGCAAATGTCAAGTAAACAGTCTTTGTCATATACACACACAAGATACAAACGATTTATTTAGGAAAGCTTCAGGAAATCTCTCATAAAGCCTCCTATAAATAATTTTGTGGTTAGATTTGATTTAGATTATGTGGATAATAAGTTCGCTACTGGGTTAGGGATGGTTTCCTGAGGAAAGGAAAGGAAGAGATTTATGGAATTTTAGGATGTTGTGGATGCTGAAAGACAGTTCTGGGAACAATGAAGTTTTAGAAGATTCGTCAGTTTTTGATGTTTATCATTGCAAAAGGGAACATGGTTATGCTTTGATTTCATGACTAGAAGAAATATTATAGTGTTGACTTGAAACCGTGAGAAAAAAAGAATTCTCACAAGTGGAAAAGCGGATCACTTTATTGATTTTTCTTCATGAACAACTTTGTTGCAAGATAAAGGATTACACGAGTATTTTTAGACTCTTTAAGGACTTATACTAGACTAGATAAAGGAGCAGGAGTCCTAGATGGCTAGTAAGGTTATTCTTGATCAATGCACACCACTTTCTAAACTATTAAACAATTTAATCAAAATTAGTATAGGACTATGGCCTATAGATATATCATAAATATGTCCGTCACAAACATTTATTAGAAGGCTTTCATAAGTCTTAATAAAATCCCATCATCCTTTCAAAATAAAGCACCCAAATATTATTCTAAATATGCCAAAACTTGTCGCAAATTTCATTGTAGAATTCTAGATGTAACCTCATTTTTGTGATTATGTTCTGCATCAAAAACATTATGAAGTACAAGGGCAATATATCATCTATTCTCTTCCGCTTTGCTTTATCTAATATCAAGTCCGTACGTAAACTATATGCTCAAAATAGATTTTATTATTTCCGTTCCCCTATTTTCACTTGGTTTGCCATTAATATTAGTCTCAACTTTTCTGGGGTGCAATTAGCAGCATTTTGTGAATATGTTTGTACTACTTTAGTTGATCAGGCTCATTTATTACTCTACCTCATTATTTTACCACCAATCTATTTTCACATTTTTCCGGGTATGTATTTACTACTTCTAAGCCCAACTTGTAGTTGTTGCAGAATCATATTGAAGTCCTCTAGAGATTTTCATTTTAACCTAGTAAGAGTTGTTCAATCACAAAATGTTTTCTGCTTTTTCCCAACCAACTCTATTTTCTTTGTAGTATCATGTCCAATTTGACTGGTCATTTAAAATTATTAATGATGGAATGTAGATATTGGAATTGTCCAATGTTAGGTACTTCAACTCTCCAATGCTTGTTTCCTTCCCATTTTGTGCTTCTACCTAGAGTGTAATTACACTTCGTGCATTTTCCTCACTTTTGCCTGCGATAAATGCTTTTATATCAAGATAATTTGAGCATAGCTCGACTTGTGTGAAATCTCATTCACACACACACCAAATTAAAAAACGTCGGTCATTTTCTTGTACGTCTCTTGTCATTATAATAGAAACAAAATAATATTAATAGGTAACTACTAAATTATCCTGCATTATTTTCTCTATAACTGTCGTTCTATTTTAAGCCAACTCAGTCATGTCAATATACACTAGCTTTAACATATTTCTTTTTCTAGAATACACCATAACATGCTTCTTCACAATAATTGAAAACCATAAGAAGATTGTTTTTAATTCATCCCATAGAGTCCCATAGAGCGTGTTTGGCTGTGCTAAAAGTAAGTCAAACTTACTTTCAAGTTTTATATTTTTCCAAACATGACATTTCTTCCTAATAGAATTTAGAGAAGTAATATTTTGCTTAGCTAAACATACTTGTTCCTCGACAGAAGATCTCTTGGGGGGTTAATCAAAGTTGATTCTCTGTTACTGTCATTTCAAACCTTAAGTCAGCTGTCTAGTTATCTCCCTGAGTTCTGTCACGTGATTTTTCAATTTAATGTACTGAGAATTTGCACAATTTTGAATCATTTTCAGTTGAAATGTATACGATACCTAACTTTGTATATTCTTTCTTATCTGATGAGGGTTGTAAATTGTATACTTGGGGCGAGCTTCACAGTTCACGTTGCTCAAATTCATCCTGATGTTAATTAGCCTGAGAAAATGTTCAAACTTGCCCGCTTTGTGTTTGAGCTGAGCCTGAACAAGCTTTTGTGGAGTAACTTTTGAGTTGAGCGCTTGCCGCTTGGTTAATTTTCACTTTATTTGGTATTTTAAAGTCTCAGATTGAAAATTTCACAAGCTTAGAAATTTGTTTGCTTCTAAAGTTGAGTTCTTGTGGGCATGCATCAATACCGAGCTACTCAAACTATAAACAGCCTCAAAGTCAGAGAAACTTCCCAAATTTAATAAAATACCATCTGGTCTTTACCCAGAACCTCATTCTCTCATCTCTTGGGTCAACACATTTGTATCTGTTGACATATTATAATATGTTAAATATAAAACAAAAGAATTGGAATAAAAGATTTGATTGTTTAGCTCTTTTCTAGCCCCAAGGCTCGCCGGTATGGCTGAGATTTTAGTTTGCTTACACTAATGTGTAATTACTGAAGTTTATTTGAGATTTCTGTTCTCAATACCTTAGTTTGCATTGGAGCTGGACCGCATAACTGAAAATGAGCGAGGAGTCTTATTGTTAAAGAGGAATGGATGGGGTAGTGCATGATTTTTTGAGCAGTTAATTTTTTCCTCTAAGTTTGTCCATTTATGTTGGATGCCTAGGGAGAAAACTAAGCCCCTATTTGGTTTGGATAAAAATCATATTTTTAGTAGATTGTTATTAAAAATTGATGAAATGAGTGGTTGAAAAGTTGATAGAAGTTGTCGGTCCCATGATATCTGTGGTTAAAAATAAGTTCAAAGAAAAATGAGTTTTAAGAAATAGGGAGCCGAACAGGGGCCAAAATATTTTTGGAATATAATTTGGTCTTTTTCATTTTCAAATCTGCACTGCAGTGGCGGCATTTTCAATGAACGATTTGACCTGTCTGGAAGCTGAGTTATAAATGCATGGGTTCTTTGCTATAAACAAGATAGTTTATGTTTTGCGCATGGGCTGTGGCCCAATATAAGATCTCACCTTGTTGTGTAACAAGCTAAATGAAATTTTTGATCGAATGTGCTCAAGAAAATATTGCTATCTTTTTCTTATAACTCCCCCTACCTCTACATAGTTTTTATGTTCTTTCGTTTAAGGTGACCTCTTGTAAATATGGGTTCTTACGACTGATTTGTTGCTCCCCCTCATATGTTAGAAGCACCAGGTTGTTGATGAAGTTCATATATCTTCATATTATCCTGCTAATCCTGCTGTGGCATCATGGAGCACACATGGGGGGAATCATATTATGAGGGAGAATGGAACCCTGTCTAATCCCAGTTACCACCATGATCAGCGTGTGGAGCCAAGCTCAAGAAATGTTCAAGATGGGATGAATGTGGCTTCCATTGCTTCTACATCAAATTCAGGAGTAACAAATGTTGCACAAGGTTACAGTGGTTATGCTACTTATCCAAACACTGATCCATATGGATACAACAGCTCAGGATATGCAGGTTACTATAGTGGCTACCAACAGCAGTCCAATCAATACCAACAGCAGTCAAATCAATATCAACAGCAATCCAATCAATACCAACAGCAGTCCAATCAATGCCAACAGCAGTCCGATCAACCATACCCTCAGTCTATAGGAGCTCACCAAAACACAGGTCCTCATCAGCCTCTTTCCTCATTTCAGAATACAGGGTCTTATACTGGACCTGCAAGTTATTCAAGCACTTATTACAATCCTGGTGATTATCAGACGTCTGGAAGTTACATGAGTGGCACCTACGGTGCTCCGACCAACTTGTGGCATGGCGGGCAGTATGCAGAATACAGTTCTAATCAATATCCAACCTACAAACAAGAAACAAATGCAGCTTATAGTTCTACCACTGCTGTTGCAACTTCACCATATCAGCAACATTATAAGCAATGGTCAGAGTATTATAATCAAAGTCAAACGGATGTTAGCTGTGCTCCCGGGACAGAGAACTTGTCCGTTTCTAGTGCATCTAATCTGACTTGTTCTGTTCCTAGTGCAAGTGGTGGGTATTCAGTTTCAAACTACCAGCTGCCTGCCCTTTATACCCCATCTGGGAGACAAGAATCCAGTTCATCTGAGTCTACACCCTTGCAGGTTTGGTTGTTCCTTTGACTTAAGAGTTACCAAAAAGTTTCTGTTTTATTATGCATGGCTATGTATGGATGATTATTTAATTTATGCTTCTGCATGCTTTTTATTTCTGTTGTTTTCCTATTAAACTGACCTTAATTGTTTAATCGAAAAAATAGTTTTATTTACATGTGAAATATAGTCTCTCTATTGCCCTTGCCTTTTATTGAAGAACTTTGGCATCTGGAGATTGACAAAACAAAACTCCTACTCTTCTGATGATAATGTTTCTCTTGGAGCATAATGTTTGTCACATTCAACTTCATGTTCTGTTTCATGGATGGATTAATTATACAATTCAGTGCTCTATCTTCCTTAGTTCTTTAGTCATGCAAGGAGTTTAGAGATGAAGTCAGGCATGGTTATGCTAACTTCACGAGAATGCCAGCATTCAAATGTGTTTGACAATACTATCATCATTTAAAAATACATTAAGGCAGAATTAGAAAATCATGTACATGCATTTTTTTTCACACATTTGAGTTATTTTTAGAAGTCCGACTTGTCTGTATAATGAAGTTCTGTGTTCTTCCAAAGGAGTACCGACTGGCATTTGTGGAAGTGGTCTGAAAGATGATGATTTTTATGTGTCTCATTGCATATTCTTTTTTATTATTATTATTATTATTATTATTATTATTATTATTATTATTATTTTATAGGTAATCAGATAATTTTATTATAAATAAAGAATACACAAGGAGTGTATTATCATTTTAAATAAGAAAGAAAAAACATAAAATTAGGCAGCCCCTCTATAAGATTACCAATCGCGACATTAAACCAAGTATACAAAGTTAGATAAAATAATTTTCTAATTTGTTCTATGGTCCGTGTTTGGTCTTCAAAATATCGGTTGTTCCTTTCCTTTCCCTTCACACACACACACACCATACAGTGCATCCCGAGATAAGATTTCATACATGCTTGCTATCCTTATCACGTAGCTTTCTCTTCCATGCCTGCAACACGTCCTTTATACGTTTAGGGAACACCCAATCTATATGTTGAGAAGCCAGAATACTGTTCCACAGCCAGCGAACTCCATCACAATGAATGAACAAATGGTCATGTGTCTCCCCATCACTCCTACACATATAACACCACTCGATAACATAAAAGCCTTTTCTTTGAAGATTATCCATCGTTAATGCCTGTCCCTTCACAATTGTCCATAATAGAAATGCCACCCGTGGAGGCATTTTGCATTGCCACACCATCTTCCTGGGAAAAGAACTCTCAACAGGTCCCAAAAGGGATCTAAAGTAGGAGCAAACTGAAAAAGTACCATTCCGTGCCAATCTCCATCTACTACGATCACCATCTTCTACCCGAATTTGCACATCATACAAAGAGGTTAGAAGCAGTGCATAATCATCTAATTCCCAATCCTGCAAACCCCTCTAAAAAGTAATATTCAGCTATGATGACGTACGTCATTTACCATAGCGGAAGGCGCCAAAGAGATGCGATGCAAGGAGGGAAACCCCACGTTTAGCGGTTGATCTCCACACCAAACATCATCCCAAAATCTGATATTATTGCCATTCCCCATCACAAAAGTCAATTTATCCCGAAGGTCGCTCCATCCACGTCGAATGTCCACAAACTCGCCCCGTGAGAACCACGACCCTCACCCGAGCACTAACCCCCCCTCCATCACACCATACTTCGCCCCTATAATTTCTTTCCAGAAACTCTCCCTCTCCGCTCCAAACCGCCACAGTCATTGCAGATTCTCACTTCTAGAGAATAACTTTCCTTAATATTTGTAGTATAGAAAAAGAATTATGATTGGTTGAAGTATTGAGGTTAATTTTATTATAACCCTAACCCTAACCTACTAAATAAATGAAGTAAGTCAGCATTACTCGCACATTTTTCTGGTACATGGTACTCATTTCATAAACTAAAATCAGGTTTGCTTCCATGAACAAACATCAATGAAAATCTATGCTACCTATCCCTTTCTGCTGCTTCTTGCTCTTTCCTCATTGTGCATCCTTCTTGCGTCAAGAAAGAAACTTCTGATATTACCAGAAAACAATATAGGACGGGCAGAAAACCTTTGTTGGTTCTACTTGAGTCGTTGACCACCATCAACATCCTTGAAAACTATGGTTCTATTAACAAGAAGTTCATAAAATCAACTTGAACAACAAGAGAGTTCCTTTGCAACATGAAGATCTTCTAATCATTTCCCTTTTGAATTCTGGGAATGAAGCAAAGGAATAAAATGAAAGAGGATTATTTGCAGACTTAGCTGGATCATTAACTGAGAAAGGTGACCTACAATTCAATGAGATGCAAAGTTAATTGGTAATAAGTTCTTTGAATCATTAAGTTAAACCGGGATTCAAAGAAGCTCTTTATCTTGTTTATTTTCTTTAAGCCACAAAAGTTTTATCTGCAAGAAGCTTATCATTGTGATATTTCTAGATGGGTTTGCTGTGACCCGTGAACCAGTTTTCTACCAATTGGA
>CAIGRR010309448.1:0-10123 GCA_903798365.1 Fraxinus sp. 1973-6204 | reverse complement strand
CCCCCCCCCCCCCCCCCCAAACATTGTCCACTTGTCCTTTATTTCTAGTTAATTTGTAATGTATTTTTCAGTTTCTACATAGCCCTTGTTTGGTGAGGATTAAAATCAGATTTTTAGTAGATTTTGAGAGGTGGATGAAATGTGTGGTTGAAAAGCAGGTCTCCATAAAATATGTGGTTGAAATGAATTGTTGACTTTGACATAGATTAAAATCTAAATTTTAATCGGTACCAAACAGGGGCATATTGTGAAAACATTATAAACTAAGAATTCTTCTTAAAAACCTCCTATCATTCAAATTTAATATCCCAGACTGACTGGCAACAAAATTTAGAGTGCGAGGAAAACGAACTGTTTCTTTTACAACTTATCTAAGTGTATTATTATTTTGAACTTGCGGCACATTATGTGTAAATGCAACTTATCACTTATGCAAGAGCTACATCGACTTCTTTAGTTCTCTCACTACTTACTTTTCTAAAACCTTGTCCAGTCTCCTGCTTTTCTGCAACTTTCCTCGATATTACTACCTTATCTGGAGTCTGGTAAACCTTCTTTTTTTTCTATCCTTTTTCTACTTTGTGGATAAACAATTTGTTAGCTTCCAGTTTGACATGCTTATCATGAACCTCCAGTTCTTTGTTACACATTTTGGCCATGTTTGGTATAGATTAAAATCAGATTTTAATCTAAGTCAAAGTCAAACAATCAATATTAACCACATCTTTCATGGTCCCACAGCTTTTCAACCACACATTTCAAATTTTTTTATCACAATCTACTAAAAATCTAATTTTGATCCCCACCAAACACCCTCTTTCTTTCTCCCTTTTTTTATGTCAGAGGCCCGAATAGTGTGTAAGAATGGGAAATTGGGAATGTCAGAAGGTCGAAAGAAAAATTGTTGTAACATCTTCTAAAATGCAACAACGGAGATCAAATTTCAACTCTTCCACCTAAATCAAGTTGANTTTCTTTCTCCCTTTTTTTTTGTCAGAGGCCCGAATAGTGTGTAAGAATGGGAAATTGGGAATGTCAGAAGGTCGAAAGAAAAATTGTTGTAACATCTTCTAAAATGCAACAACGGAGATCAAATTTCAACTCTTCCACCTAAATCAAGTTGAATTTGAAGATTGTATGGCAGTTAATGTTATGCCATGCTTCCTAGTTCTGATGTTAGACTTAAAAGTATGAAAGTAGTTGATTAACACTCGACTTTCTAGGAATTGATGAACTCTTGACTTGCACCTGTGTGTATTAGATTAACTGTTTGGAAATCTGCTTGGATTGGTTGCTGGAGAAACGCAAATTTATTGATATTCACTTATGGGCAACCAAATTAAAACAATAGTTAATGCCCCAATCTTCAATCATGAAAATGAAAATATTAGATCATTTTAGTGGCTCATTGGTGGGAGCGATGAGGCATTCCCACTGGAAGTGTGGAATGCTACTTCACGGCTATATAGATTTTATTTTTTGAAGGTACATCTATATACATTTGGTGAGCTTCAAATGCAGCTTTTAAGGTTTTGAGCATAGTGCTTCGGAAGCTATCTGATCTGTATGTATGTATGCTTGCTTATCATATAAAATTGAGCAATAGTGAGTGATTTTGGCATGGAAACAGATTACAAAATTGTGATTACTTCAGAATCTTCTTCCAATTGTCCTGTAGATTTCTGCATTTAATTATTGACTGATATTATAACCTCTATAAACAAATGAAATGATAAATGCTTGTACGTTGTGACAGAAGTAGAAACATATTTATGGGTGGGTACGGAGTGTTTTTCCCAGGCTGTTATCATCACCATGCCTGTTCTCCTTCTCTTTTGATTCCTCTCAATGCGCTAAAGCCTCTTTATCCTGGACAGGCTTTCCAAATATAAATCTTATTCGGTGAAATGCGCTGAGGGAACATAATATTTGATTGGAAACTTTAGAATGATGTATGGAATTTCCATATAAGAATCTGCAACATTCTATACAGAAGGCTTCCTAACAAACTTTGCTTGTTTTTGTTATTGTGCAGCAAAGGTCTGCAACAAAGGTCACCTTTCCTTTGGTCTGGACGAACACCTGCTGCAGCCACCCCCTTTACCGAGAGTCTGAGCTTATCCCTGAGAACGCACTTGGTATCTATTCTGTTCTGTTTCAATTGCAGAAATAATTCTACAGTTGCCTATCCTTTTATTCACCATGTTTGTATTTCAAATATAAGGTGTGAGGAATGCTGCCCAAAGGAAGCTCTTGGATGAACTCGGTATTCCTGCTGAAGACGTCCCGGTTGATCTGTTCACACCATTGGGCCGCATTCTGTACAAAGCGCCGTCTGATGGAAAGTGGGGAGAGCATGAACGTAATAATACATACCTTGATTTATATTGAAGCTCTTTGTTGATAGTAACATTTTGTAGTCACAGACACTTTAATTATGATCTTCATAACATACAACAAAACAACCACTTGGTGCATGTTTTGGTAAGATAGGTTAGATAGTAATGAATATTATGTATTAAGGAAGAAAAAGAAACTAAAATCTTTATTATACTGTCCACATACTCGTTATTTTATTGTTGTCTCTGCATGTGTTCATTTATTTGGTATTGTGTCCACCTTATCTTTTTTCGTTTTCTTCTTTTTTCTGTAGTTGATTACCTGCTCTTCATTGTTCGGGATGTTAGTGTCAACCCAAATCCCGATGAGGTAGCTGATATCAAGTACGTGAATAAAGAAGAGTTGAAAGAGCTGTTGAGAAAAGCAGATGCTGGTGAGGGTGGTATTAAGCTGTCCCCATGGTTCCGTCTAGTTGTTGACAACTTTCTGTTCAAGTGGTGGGATCATGTGGAGAAGGGGACTCTGAGCGAAGCAGCCGATATGAAAACCATTCACAAGTTGACTTAGAAATGCAGTCGGCTAAGGATATGGTATTTCATGGCAGATTTTAAGTTTCTTGAAATAAATAACTACCAATAAGTTGATTGTGCTTGTTATACGAGGAATGTTCTTTTGAATTTGCTTAGCTTTTGACATAGACTACAGTATTTGATGTGGCTTTTAAAATTATAATCCAGTAAAGAAACTGTTTATTATGCTTTTATTTCTATTATGGTTTTAATTTACTACAAGTTTTTGTTGAATTTCCTCTATATCTTGGGACACGGATCGGTAATTTGGAATATATAGCTTATAAATGTGCAAAAAGCACGCGATAAGACTTGACATGGACATGTCAACACATTTTCTTTTTATAGAAGTAGGACATACGTTGGGATTTTAATTTTAATTTTTTTTAAATTGTAGATTTATGAGATAGATGAATGATAAATTAAAAAAGAACGTTTATAGATGAAAGTGAAATGGTAATTGAATTTTTGAAGAATAATTAAAAAAAAAAAAAAAAAAATCGTATGTTTACATAATTTAATACAAAAAGTGTAATTTGTTATTTTTAATAATGGATATTTTGGTCTATTTAATTATTTTTTGTGATAATTTATGGCAAAAGTTATTTAGTTACAGTATTGTAAAATATAATACGGTGTTTAAAGTGTAAATGCATCCTAACACATGGGGTGTATTTTCTAAGGATCTGTCTAGTGCATATTACACCTAAAAAAAAAAAGGGGATTTTTTGCCCGTTTGATATCAAAAGTGGCCATCCTTTTTGACCACTTGTGAGTGACGTGGGACCTGCCTGTCAAAAGTAACGGTCAAAAAATGGAAGAGAAAAGCCACACCAAACACGACCTAAATCTCTCATTACTATATTACTATTGTTAAGAAAAGAAAAATATATACAGTACATGTCTTGGAGGGATCAAAAAGTATCGATGACTAACACAAGAAACTACATGTCGAATATGGACAAGGACACTTCACCTTTGCAAGAGTGTGCTTCATAGGATAGGGTCATCTTCTTTTATTGAAGCTAGGTTTGGCTGTATTCAAGCTTATCGGGTAGGTTGTGTGATGTTTGATGCGTATTTTTTTATAGGAAATTAGGCTCATTACTCTAAAAAAAAAAGTAACAAATTATATTTAGGGAAAAATTCATATCTCAGGTCTTAAGTTTAGGCCAATTCAATTTTAAGAGAACAAATTTACATTTTCAAAACTCAGTTGCTAATTAAATTCTATTAATTAATAAAAAATTATATATAAAATAATTTCAATTTCTCTTCGGTCCGGGCAACTGTCATCACCATCCGACCGTTGTTATCCTCTTTTATTATCGCTAGCATCTACTCGTCAGCATCCACTCTCACAGATACCGACATCCAAATAACTTCGTCGAAGGAAAGAGAAAATCTACATAGATCATCACCGACTGAAAATATTCTTCAAATGCAAACTGATCAACGCTCAACGTCGACTGAACATCGTCGACTCAGATAGTAGAGAGAGAGAGATGAAGAAATATAGCAGTTGTTGAATAACATCGACTGAGTGCTGATGACTGATCAGCATACATAGATCGTTGGCTACTGAAAATCTTCTTCAGATGCAAATTGATCATCGCTCAAAGGTGACTCAACATCATTGTCTTGGATAGAGAGAGAGGAATAAATATAGCGGCGGTTGAAGAACATCGACTAAGCATAGGCAACTGATCATCTTCTTCAGAAATGACTAAGCAGCACTGGTGTGATTTAAATCTATTTTTTACTATTGGAAATTGAAAAACAACCCTTGGTATAACCTATAGAGTACTTATCAGAGCAAATAACTTCAATTCTCACTGCTGAAATTTGGTTAATTAAATATGTAACCAGTTCAAAGAACTGAGGTCGGAGGAATCACTTTAATTTGTGACCTTTGACGTATACACTTTTGACATGTGACATGTAACGGTAACATGTGATATTGATTCAATAGCTTGTGGCTAATTTTTCTAGATCTGTGACCTATGGACATTGATCTTACCTATGCAATATGACATGTAACCTATGAACTATTACCCGTGATCTATATAAACTGTGATTCGTGAACTTGAGTGATATGTGGCAAGTTCTGTTTGATCTATAACTTATGGACATTTTTTGTGACATATGCACGATGACCTATGACTTGGTACATATGACCTATGACCTATCACCACTAACGGTAGATTGTGACATGTGACCTGCAAACATGATTTGTGACCAGTTTTGTTTGATATATGGCCAGCCTTGTGTGACCTATCACCACTATCGACACCAACGACCTAAATAATTGGTCACAAACCCTCTTTATATAACCATAATCCAATACAACCCAAACCTTTTTTTATTTATAATATATGGACATTTATTTGTGACTTGTGCACAGTGAATGCTACAAACCATCTTTATACAACCCCAATTCAACTCAAATCTAGCACCACTACAACCACCATCTTCACCGTCAACGCCACCATAGCGTATCAAATCAAAAAACTAACCACCTCCACCACCAAAACGCCACAAACACCATTTTTTAAATTGCAAACAAGCAAAGCACCAATGACCAATGCAAATCACCAACGACCAAAACAACCAAGCAAACCACTAAAGCAACAATTCATCCAAACTACAAGGGATTCCGGCCAAAATCAGCCACCAAGAATCGAACGAAATTTGTGCAAAATTTTGGCCTCCACGGTGATGCCCATGATCGTACACCACTAGAAGTGGTTAATCTACACCTAGACGACCTCTACCATAATAGCATTCTGACCAAAATCAACCACTAAGAACCGAACGAAATTTGTTAAAAAAATCGGCCTCCACGATGATGCCTATGATCGTGCACCACTACAGGTGGTTAATCCAGACCTAGACAACCTCAATCATGCACAAACATCAACCAAAACAGCCCTCAATCGATGTTCAGAAAATTAGATTCTCATTTTTTCCATTGTTGGTTACAGTAAAATTAAGGGCAAGCGACAGCGTTACATGCCACTTTTCGAGGAGACGGCATAGCCGCTTCTCACAATGATGGTGTGTGACTGTGCTGGCGGTAGAGAGAATGTTGAAGGCAAGGATAGATTGAGAAGAGAAAAGATGGAGAAAGAAAGACAGAGAAAGATTAGAGAAGATAGAGAATGTTGTTTTCAATTTTGATTGAGTTTTAATATAGTATTTATTTAATAAATATTAAATAATTAATTTTCACCTGAAATCTGAAAAATGAAGCTTGAAATCTTATTTATGAAGTTAGATCTTGACAATTTTGTCTCCATGTAATTTCCAATTATATTTATACCCTAAAAAGATTAAAACATTCACAAACCGTATTTATTACGTTCATCTCCTTCCTCAACATCATAATCCACGTCCATAAATTCTGTCCCCAGTCGACACCAGAACTTCAACCACCACACCCTCATCTCCATTTTTTATAACATCACCTTCCAATTTTCTTTCTTTTACTTGAATTTTATCAAGTCCTCCTCCTTCCTGTTCCTCGCCTGCTTTCTTATATGTTTCCTTTGTCTCTTTCTTGCTATGATGGCTGTGGTGATGGTGGCGATGGTGATTTTGACGTTTGGAAGGCCTCTGAATTTTCGGGAGAAACTGAACGACGATGATTGCGACACATGGGTTCATCTCTGCCTCTCTTTTCCTCAATTGTGGTTGCACCACTTCGCAATCACGCACTGTAACGCCCGAAAATTTTAGAATAAAAAATTATTTGTTCTATATATTATATTTTATTATTTTGATAGTTGAGGGACTAAAGTGAAGTATGTTTTAAATTCTTATGTTTTTAAGTCAAATATTTGGTTTTTGATATAGTGATGATAAGTATATCAATATAGTACTCATTGGATTGCTCGTATTTAATCATGTAAATTAGGCTCAAGAAAAAATTAATTCGAATAAGTTAGTCTCGAGATATTGAAGTTCAAAGAAATTATAATTTACTTATTTTTTTAAAAAAAAAATAAAATTGAACTTGGATAACCACGTGTATCTAATGAATGTGTGTGGGATAATTTTTAGAGTCGTGCTCCTTTACCCGAGATTAAATCCCAGGTCAAACCAGGCGCCCCCTGTTCGGCAAAGTAGCTTTTTCCTAATTTTTATTAGAATTCTATTTAAAGTCAAAAGTTGTCATCACTATCACGTATTGGAATTAGAATCAACTTTTTGTTGTGATAGCGTGATAGGTATTATGTACACATGTCATATTATAATTGATTTACTAAAAATTCATTTCTAATCAAATTTGATAAATACGATTTTCCATCACAATTGTACCATGACTCAACCACTATATTTTTGTTATAAATAAAGTGCAATTGTCTCACAATTCACCACCAAAGAATTTTACACGGCAGCTTTCATACTAAATACCTATAAATTTCAAGTATATTTTTCTTATCAAAAGCTCGTTGATCAATCAAGGTAGAATATTATGTGCAAGTTAATTAGTCCTTGAAATATTATAATTTTTTTACGTAATTNTGTTCAAAGTTTTATTTAGAATTTCAAGTGAAGAGGGTGCAACATGTATTTTCAAAAGATCTCGCAATATATTTTTATGATCCAATAAAGGTAGAATACTACGTGCAAGTGTTTTTGTCCTTTCAATATTATAATTTCTTTTACGTGGTCTATTTCACGGAATGCTAGATGACCTACGGGTCTTAATGAAATGAAATGAAAGATTTCCTTTGGGTTTTCTCAATTGTTTGCACAGAAATGTGTTAGAGCATTCGGTTGATCTCCGACTACTCTTGATGAAATGGTGGTATGAAATGTTTTAAAATTTATTATATTGTTTTAGATGCATGTATCTTACTGGGTTTAAAATACTCATTCATTCAAAATTTTAACTTTTCAGACTAGATCGGTTCAACGTGGATGGTGGCTGAATGATACGCGGGTTGCCAAGTAAAACATTTTCAAGGGAACCATCGGTAATTTCAAGTAACATTGTATATGAAATGTTATCGACAACACCTCAAAATTTAAGTAGACAAAATTTTGGGTGGTGCAACTTCACTGCCACCAATGGTCTTGAATATTTCTGGAGCGAGAATGAGGATGTTGTGCTCTAACTCAAGTAAAGCCCACAGATTTCAGGATCGAGATAACGATTTCAAAGAAATGTGGGAAAAGAGTCAAGTCTTGGGAATTTAGGTGGTGCATGGTATGAATTCTGTACGATTTGGTATATACATAGTGTGTCACCTGAATTCAATCATTTACAGGGTTTTGAACTTTAAAGCTTTGCAATTTCACAATCTTGACGAATGGGTTTTTCTAAGCTTGGTCTTTTTTAACATATTTATGACAATAAAGAGTATGATCGTATAGATAAGAGTTGTTTGATGCGAGAAATAAAAAATGTTATGTAAACAGACCTCCTCCATTTAGATGCTTCTTCTTGTAATTTGCAACAGTATACAATCTCCCATATCAAATGGTGCTATAATTGATAAATTGTAGAGAGAAGTTCTTATTTATAGGTAGTGGGAAAATACTACTCTATAGATCTTATCTTTCTAGGATTTCAACAACTTGTTTCTAGTATTAGATTTCACCCTTTCTTGATTGAGAATTGAATTCTTATAATATTGACTTAAGTGGAAGTCAGTGAGTTAGTTGAGTCGGTAGATGATGGTATAGATGAATTGACTTAAAGATTGATGCACGGGGATTCGAGTCAGATGATGTCGAGTTGTCCGATAGCTCGTTGATGGCGCTGAGGTACCATGAGTTGGCGAATCAGTGCAAAAATGACAAGTAATCAATAATCTTTCCTAATTGGGATAGTTTTTGGACACATTTTGGTATTTTGGCCACAACTTGGCTACGGTTATTAGAATCATGCTCATAACTCCAATTCGTAAAGCTCTTTTCAGCGCGCACGCCATTGTCACCAAGTGTCGATTCAAGGGCAAAATCCGATGTTTCTCCCTTTCTAATTCCCAATTTTAGTTATTCTTTTTCCTTTTTTGGTAATATTTTGTTTGCCTTTTTTAAATAGATTATGAACTCGGATTATAGCCAGATTTGTGGAATATTATTTCTTTTTATTACTTACTTTCTTTTGGTATGACTATTGAAATTTTGTTATTTTTTATAAAATTTCGATAATTACGATTTTCTAGTTATATAACCCGATTTGTGGGCTGTTTTCGCATGTTAGATTAATAATAAAGAATTCTTTTGTTTTTCTTGGTGTTTTCTCTTGTGCACTTTCCTGTGAATTATCTGCTGAAATCAGCCTGCAGAATAATCACTATTTTGCTCGATGTCAATTGGTATCAGAGCATCGCATCTTCCTGGGGTGAGATTTCATAAGTCCTACCATGGTTGGTGGTCGTGGTCGTCGCAGGCAGGTTCCGAATAAGGAAGTTCCACACCGTGATCGTAACGTTCAGGATGTGATGATTTGGGATTTACAGAGGCAAGTTATAGAGTTAACTTAGAGTCTAGTGGCATAGGATTTCGGTGATCGTGAGATGGAGTCGAATAACTTAGCCCCCGTTTGTACCCCTTTCTCCTTCTCATTTTTTCTTCTCTATCTTATTTTCAACTACACAATCTTCATAAAATAATATTACATGTAAATCGAAAAAAAAAATTCTTTTTTTTCAACCACACATTCTCTAATAAAATACTATTCCAAATGTTAAAAATTGAAAGAAAGGGATCAAACGGGTTGTTAATATAATTATAGTACAAAGAACATTGGTATGCCAAAAGGGATATGTTGGTTATTGAGTTTGATCAAAATTGTTCACCATACGAAGCTAGGAGCATCTACTCTTGCTAGAAAGATATATTGCTTGCCTCAATTGTAAAGTTGTTGCTTGAGAAGCAGAGACTACAAAATCTTAAAAACAGACAGGAATTTTGAGTGTGCTATGGGATCTGATAACAAGGAAGAATGGGCAGGTTCAAAGAAGAAATGAGGAGTAATACTATATTTTTTTTGGGATTCTTTGTTAAAAAGTCTAGTCAAAAAATGAGTTTGGTTAAAACAACACATTTCAATGTTTCTTGGCCAAATGGCCTTCAATTATAAAAAACAATAAATAGACAATATCAAATATCCAAAATGCCCTCACCATGGAAAATACTCAAACACCCCTCTCAATCCAATTAATTCCTCAATCCACATTTCCTTTCATTTACAATTT
>CAIGRR010309360.1:0-17179 GCA_903798365.1 Fraxinus sp. 1973-6204 | reverse complement strand
AGGTAACTCCTCCCCCACAAGTCGTCATCATGAAAAAAGTGGACAAGTTACAACGTGATTGGGTAGTTCCAAGCAGTTCCATCATCTAGCAGCATCAAAGGAGTATAAAAAGAAGTGAAGACGTAGAAAGAAGCCCCCCGAATCAAAAACTCTCGACAAGAGAATATGTAATTTTCATTCTTTAGTTTAAATTTAAATCTTTCTTCAGTACTCGTGTGCTTGCGCCCCTTGGAGACATTTTGTCTATTTTCCAATTGTAAATTTTCACCAGTAAATACACCCATTTTTGGGACTTTGTCTCGAGAGGTTTGTTCCTTACACAATCGTCTGATCCTTTCTTTAATTGTTGGCGAACTGAAAAACCGCGAAACAGCAATAATAGAGCCAAACGAAATTATAGGAGTCATTTAAAAGATTCAAGATTTGACTCGGTAGTCAACCTAGAAAACTATTGAGTACTGGGTCAATGGTTCAACCGGTGGGTCACACCGATTGATCATTTTTAAAAGAAAATTATTTTGTTAAATTTAAATAGATACATTTCGAATGTCATTTTATTACAAAAGTTTATCAATTTCCATAAATGGTCTAGGAAGTGAAATTTCACGCTAGAAGTCCAGCTGCGAATCACTGCCATTGCAAATTGAACATAACATTTTATACTAGACTTTGGTAACCACCAGGTTCACACATTGAACCAATTTCAATTCCTTCTTAAACCTGTCCTAACCAAACAGTTATTGAGTTATTTAATCGATTCTTGATATGTTCCTCTGTTTATTTGATTGGATCGGACTACTATCTGGTTCGACAATTCCCCGATCCAATCCGATTTTAATAACTATGATTCCATGCAATCCTCTTCAATTTTCACATGATGAATGCAAGATGATTTGAGGCTACTTGTTGTGAGACAATTTTAGTAATAACACATTTAAATATTGATTTCATTTAGTAATAAAGCTAGCATTTTATTTAATTATCATATATATTTATTTAATACAAAATATTCTACAATTTCTTTTCAAAAATAAAAATCATTAACATTTATTCTATTAAAGAAAAATCTAAATCACTTTTCCACATTTATTACTTAAGAGAAAACTAAATAATAATACTTTTAAATCTAGGGTATCTAAATTTGATGAGTTACACATTTATTTACCATGTCATATGAATAATAAGGAAAATATCAGCAGATTTAATTATTAAGTAAAAACATTAATTATGAGGAAATTTTTGTAAGTAAATAAGTTTTAAAAATTTTTAAACTTCTAAGCTTTTAAAATTAAAAACAAGTTACTTAGGAGTCAATTTTTTTTTTTTTTACTTTTAACTGAAATTGTGAGTGATTTAGCATGCAAGTACTGTACATATTTATGTAGAATGGTAAGAAGAGTAACTCATCTGTCAACTTTACACTGTAAATTGAGAATTAGTATCTACATACCACTAATTAGTAACCGTAAATCAATTATATATGCGTTCCTCTAAGTAGAAATTACAGAAAAGAAGTAACTTGTTCAAAAAAAAAAGAAAAAAAAATCATGTTAGAAAGTATTGTTATGTAAGATTCAAGAGATCTATGCACAAGACATTTGTATTAAACCATCAAATTAATGGCAACAAAAAGGACAAATAAATAATCTCAGCTATAACTTTAAGCCTCTCTGTTGCCATAAATCAAATTAAACACCTATAAACATGTTGATCTCATCTGAATGACAAGGTCTACACGCCCACTGCCCTTGTCCAGGAAAGTTAGCCTTTGATTATGTTATACTGCCCATGTGTCAAACTTTTCGCCTTCGAGTCCTTCTGGCTATCTGGAATGAGTAATATGAAACAGCAAGTAAATAAAAAATGCACTGTGTAACTGACAGCAATGAAACAACAGTGTTAGACAAACAAGAAGCCAACATCGCACAGCTTAATGTGTTTAAATTAATTTTGATTGCCCATGGAGACAAATCATTCAACGGACTTTGCTTGAAACAAAAACTTGATCATTTTCCGTATTTCTTGTCATATTTAATACCCCAATGTTAAGACATGAAGAACCTAGGAAGCCCAAAATTTACACGTTTGGTACCTATTGAAAAGTATTAGATATGGAAAAGATTTTAGCCTTTATTTTTTCCTTAATATTGTTGAGTATTATCCAATCCTCCTACAGAACATGCCACAATGGTTTTGGTGCCCAGCTGCTAAAATAACTGTGCTAAAAAGTTTTCCATCAAGTTTCATGTCACCACTTAGCACTAAATTTTCAGATTGTCAACAACATTTTTGCTAATGTTTGTTCTCGTTCTCTATCCAATTCTGTTTATAATAATATAATCTTCCTAAATCCATCAAATCACAAAAAATTTCCCAAAAGAAGAATTCGATGATATTGAGCTTCCTCATTTTACAATTTGAGGAACCATTTGATCTAAAAGCTTAAGTTAATAATTAGGGTCACATGTATATCATTTAAATATTATTTTAAACCTGCACCCTTACATGTAGGTGAAATTCATTTTCTCCCATCAAAGCATAACACGGGGACAATTTTATTTAAATGGGTGATGGTGAGACTTGAACTCAAGATCTTTGCTATCTCTAATACTATGTTGAACCACTTGATCTAAATGCTTAAGATCTTAGATAGGGTCACATGTATATTATATATTATCTCCACAATTCAATTTGGACCAATACATGTTTCTCACAAGAAAGAAATCAGAAAGAACTGCAGAGAAAATCTTACAGCATCATTATTTGTATCGATGACTTCTGATGCTGACGTATCAATAGCAGCTTTCCATCCCTTCTTCATTTTCACTGTAGGCAAAGATCAGAAGTCAAACAAAATGATAACCTACGCTATACATGCACTAGTAAATTATTCAAAACCCTAGGGACAGTGGAAAAATGTCACAATTCAAAATGTGCTAGTGTGCAAACTGGCTCCATTTACTAGATTCTTCCTAAATTAAAGTCTGTAGCAGAAAGCTTCTAATAACCACACCAGAAAAGGCCTAAATTGTATTATCCTGATAACTGGTGAACCCAATACTGATATATCATACGACCTTGACCACTAATATATATAATTCCCATATCTAAAGAAATTATCAATTATCCAGTTCATACACGTATTATATGTAGGTGATGGTTCTAGAGTTTGTTTGAAAAGCCCATACAGTTTCTTTTACGAACAGAATACGCGAAGCACAAACTAAGTAAAAGAAAACGTGCAACCTATAAGGTAAAAGAGAATTAAAGCATTTAAAAAATTAAAAAGCTCAAAGCTCCTATATAATGTTTTTATTACTTCAACATAATTGCAGAACTGTGTAATGATCCAAAATGACTCTTAATAAGCATAAGAAAAGATCATTACCAGCCTGAGGAACCTTTCTAATGCAAAAGTCTCTCTTCGACAGTTTATCTTGTTCAGTGTCAGATCCCAAGGCTTCACAAATTTCCCTTTGACCACTAAGAGAAGAGTCGTCACCATGATCACTGCAACAGTCCATGTTAGATAGATTTTACTTGAGCATCAGATTGATAATATGGCCCAATGGGAAGAGGAGTTATGGAAACAGAACAAGTTGAGTTAAATAGTTAGTTTAAAATTAAGATTTATTTAGTTATCTCTTACTTTTTTCGGTTCCAATATAAATATTTCAGTATCAGTTTTTAGGCTACCCCACAATCTAAAGCGTCCATTTCAATTAAACAAGGATATCCCGAAAAATCTATAAAAAGTAATGCCACCGCAGATCATCACAATATAAAACAACACGATTCTATTCAAACGAGAGAGAAAAAAATGAATTCCATTAAATTTCTGGATTTATTACTCCTGAATGCATGATAGCTTGTAAGAGGGCAGGTTCCTGAATTGTATCCTAGTAAAGCAAAACAATAAGATGGTTAGAATCCCCGTCTTACCAGGGATCTATTAAACAATGACGACACGGCTGTGCATTACACAAGATCAGCTATTTGTTAAGGCATGCACACAGAAGTATTTAAAAAAGAATTTAACAGCATCTTTCTTTATTTATTGACCTCTTTTCTATTCAATTTTGAAACGGTGGGAGTGGTATAACTTTCTTAATTCTATAATTACAGATTTCCTGTTAAATCCATTTTATCATATAGTGGTGCACTGAAATACACGTCTTTCTTCTCGCATTCTATTCACAACACTCCTAAAAACTGGACAAACATTCTGTTAAAATAAAGATGAAGAGCCTCAGACATGTTCATCGCAAAGTGTTCATCTTTCCTGTTTTCCTCGTTCATCTTCTTGCTGGGTTCACCAGGGGTGGGATAACGCACAAATGGGCATATAATTTCAGGTCAACAACGTAAGCAAATAAGATGATGAAAAAGGTAAAAAAGGGAGATTGAGAAAAAATACATTACAAAAAGCCACAACACCACACAAGAAATTTTAATCAGGACTTTAAACAGTATCCACAAGAGCTTACCAGTGCCTTGACTGGAGATCAACCAAATCCTGTAAAGTTATGTCCATATTAGGAATATATTTGCCCACATTCAAGAAATGCATATTTCAATAATAATTGAAACTTCCATATAAAAATGGAAACTAGGAGAAATGTGACTTAGTGATCAAACAAAAAATAATAGTTACACTCATTAAGTGTGCTAAATGTTACTCAAGGGAGAGAAAATTGTCTCCCTATAAAACAATATTAAGAGCAGAACAGATCATTTATCTGTCAAACAAAGTAATTTAATATTTATGTTGTGATTAATAATCAACATGCAAACATATCTGAATTATTTTTTATTCTTACCTTAATGTTATATTGTGGAATAGAGTAGAAAGTGGTTGAGAGTCTTCCAAATGCATAAAAAAAACATAATTCTGAAAGGACAGGTATGCATAATGTGGTACATAGGTACATATGGGTCTCCATAATTTGGTGTTAATGTTCATTTAGAAATTTAATGGGTCCTTTCTCAACAAATAGCATATTTGAATGAAATTCCAAAGTGCAATCAAAATTATTCAGGCTCGTTGCCATGTGTCAATGCAAACACATTCGGAGAAGATATTCAGGCAGATTCCCCTTTTTTATCATAAGATCTTACAAAAGTAAGATGTTGATCGATACTCTCTTGCACATAAACAGAGAAATCAGCATAAGCACTCCTAATAAAAGTGATGCGAAAATTAAAAAAATAGAACTTCTACACCATGAGAATAACATTAAATATCCAGAACTATAAGTTAGCTCTCAATCAAAAGAAAGCAAATACATAATAGAAGTCAATATATGCGTAGGAGTTCAAGAAAGGCGAAGAAAGCACCTTGGAGCTGCAGTGCTCAATGTGGTTGGCTGCTCTTGAGAATGTTGACGTATCAGCACTAACAATGCTACATCCAGTAATTGTTTCTTTTTCTCTGGAAGAACTTAGAGTGACGTCCTTCTGAGCCAATAGAGGATTTGTTGCAGAATCACAAGACAATATGAGTTGTTGGTTTCCAATTATTACTTCACCATTTCCATTAGATTCTACATCATGTTCATCATCCATAGAGAACTCTTTATGCAATCCAACTGATCCATTAAAGGAGGAAACAACATGATTTTCTTTTCCTCCAGTATTAACCTCCTGACTGGAAGTTCCATTCTGCACCTTTTGTCCTGTAATTGATTTCTCACCTTGCTCTTTATTCCTATCTGTTAATAAATTTACTGTGTTGCACGATGCCAAATTTGATTTGCTGTTTTTAGTGCCATTTTGCAGTAAAGGAACCTGATGCAATTGTCTGTCACGCCTACTGCCATCACTAGCAGCCTGTAAAAAGAAAAGGAAGATAAATGTGAATAAATTTAAATATACATAATGATATATTATATATCTAAAACGAGCAAAGGTAATTACAACAAATGTACCCAGAAGACCCCAGTTTTCAGACTACGTACCAAATTCTTCATAAAACTTTCATCAAGTTTATAGCCAGGAAATGAATAAATATAATCCTGAAAAGGAAAAAAAAATTAATAAAGAGACCATTAGAATAACAAGACGAAGAGATTCCACATGCAGTACAAAATACAATGCCAGCCCAGGAACTTGCCTTTCTTTTTCCACCAGGACAACTTTTATAGAGTGAAGATGGAAGCAGAATAAGTCCAGGGGTATGCGACACATCGCCATGACTGCAATTCAGATTATTCAAAATAGAGATTCCAGCTTCTGCCAGAAGACGGAGCTTCTGCAATACAGTATGTATTGAGGTATTAATCAAGGTATTGTAGTACACATATATAAATGTATGTGTAAAGGTATGTAGACAAGCATGTATCGTGTATGTATTAAAAAAATATCCTTTACAAAACAATGGAGTACTTACAGGAGTCACCTGAGTATCAACAGCATCCTCAGCCATTTTTATTGCACGAAGAATACCTCGTGCGTACGAAGTAGCAGTATGGATAACATCCATGTCACCATCAACTAAATCATCATTGACTAATGCCTGCAAAGTGACGACAAGTGGACTGCCAAAACAACGAATGAAAAATAAGGACATCATAAACGATGTGGATCACTGTCAAAAAATGCCATTTCATTACTGCCAGCAGATGGCCACATCACCACTTTCAAATGAACCAGCAATACCTGAGAAATTGAGAATAAACATCTTCATCTTGACAGTCTGGGGCAGGGAAACTAGTATCGTGAGCAAGAACATGGACCAAAAACACGATTATGTATACAGGACAATCAGTTGCTCCTTGTGTGGATGTCGTTTCATGGTTTTGAGCTCCTTTACTATATCCCCGAATAAATTCTTCCAAATATTTCAATGACTAATATGGAGATCATGTCAGAAAAAGCCAAACATGTGATGTAAAGTGTAAAACAAACTCAAAACAACACAAATAAGATAGAACACCTACATCATCACGCAGATCTTTTAAAGAATCTAAAGCGCCAAATGAGAAGGCACATGCATATCTGCTGGGTATAGCACGAGCCTTCAAAAGCTTGTACACTTTGTTGATAAATGATCTACGTAATAAAGGAGAACGATCCTGGCATAAGTCAGATAAAACAAAAGTTAATAAGTGAATAGTCTGAATGGCTATATGAACATATTATAGTTGAAGTGAAATAAGAAGTAAATCAACTAATTGGCATTCTGTGTCAGTTGTTTACTACCTAAAATATAGTGTAAAATAACAGGAAAAAAAAAAAGATCATTAGCCACTACATTCCCATGGTTTTAGAATCGGACGGTTGTGAGATGTATTGTGGTTATCAAAAGTATAGAAAGTATTGGCTGTCTGGGTTCGTTCAGAGTTTGAAACCACAAGCTAGATCAAGGTGTTTCACACCCAAAATGGATTGGGATGGTTCTCCAAGATGTCTATTAGCCTTTTGCGTTTTTAAAGGAACTTTGGCTAATTGAAAGTACACCCTGACTGCAGGCTGCAGCCTCCTATTATTATGTTATTGCAGTCCATTTTCACATTCTTTGAAGTTTTGCCAACCTTAGCCATCAATACTGTAAGACGGAAAATCTGCGGCGAAATATGCAAATCCCACTTCCTTGAAAGCCGAAGAACGGACTTGGCTGCAGCCAATCTGATGTGAGCCTCGTCATATTCACTAAAAACACAGTGAACACAAGGCAATTATATGTATTTGACAAGATGAGTGTACCAACACAATGAGCCGAAACAGAGCAACATAACACAGACAAAAATATAAATAAATAAATTACTACGCTCTCAAAGAGGTATGAGTGTACCAACACAATAAGCCGTAACAGAGCAACATAACTCAGATAAAACAACTCAATATGTTGAGACAAAAATATAAATAAATAAATTACTACCCTCTCTACGAGGTTACTGTTTAACTTGAAATGGTTCAACACAAAGTTTTATTCGACAAGTACGATTTTTCTCGAGCAAGAAAGCTATTAAAGATAAACATAACTAATATGAGACTGCATAGAATGAGCAAAATGGCTCATTAATAAAAATAAACAGCAGAAGTGAGACATGATTAACACAGTCCAATTTACAAGTAAAGCCAAGAATCAAGCATGCTGTGGACTTGGAATCAACCAAAGGCCTAATAGACGGTGAAGGATCAAAGCTACGTGAAGATTGAGGTGGATATATGCCCGTAAAGTTTTCTGAGATAAGCTTTTCAAGTTTCATTCCAAGTATAAATACACAATGTGAAAATCGGCCTCCGAAATAATAATAATAATAAGCGTCTATAAAAATGAAAACAGAAACTGAAGCACCGCAATGCATCTCAAAATATTATCATATGAGCCAGCCATCATTTTTTTTTATTTCTTTAATAGGGTAGGCGTGACAAGCTTCCGCAAGTCAAATGACAGCAACAATCAATACAAGACATCGCCACCTCATAAGAAAATATAAGGTAAGGATGAATTTGGGTACTTATTCAGCTGGCTCTGGAAAGATACTTGGAGGAAAAAATCTCAATAAATATTTTTGTCCCTTTTTTGAGACCTTAAACTTCCAAATGAGGTAGTTCAACTTGTATAATAGCAAGCAAAACTCCTAGGTTAATTATCACCATCCATCTATAAAAAATTGTACTTTTTCTCGAGCCCTGGTAATAAAATGAATTTGGCATGTATGTGAATGTTCCAGACAAACTTTAAGCCTTCATTAGGGAAGAATTTATGAACAGTCTATAAAAAGATAGAAATGAGTGGTAGAAGTAAATAGTACTTGTGAGTTAGAAAATGAAGTTTGATCATTTATAAATTATCCAAACGGAGGCTAAATAAATAAATTTGTTTCCCTCTTCACAGCTAAGCTTTCATATGAGGCAGTTCACCATTTGTGCACCAAAAAGATATTATCTATAACTAAGGATGAACTTATTAACACATCATTGAGAGGCTTTCATTTATTATTTGAAGGTAGAAATAATGATGAAATTATAAATTTACTATTAAGTATAGGAAGGGTTCATTTTTTCAATCAAACCCTGTGGCAGTTGGCACGTGAACAATTTCATTAAATGGGTTGTGGCGAAACTTGAATAAAAGAGTTTTGCCTACTCTCTGATACATGAAGTCAGAATAATATGAATAGAACAATCATGTATATCCATCAACAAGGTAACAATAGCTTAGCATGTACACCTATCTTCTTAGAGTAAGAAACAAATAACTATACAAGAAATATTACAAAAGACAGTCCATATCATTACTCAAAACTATCAATCAGGATCAGGATTAGAATATATATTTGCCATAATTAAACAATATATTTACGGCATGATTGTATATTATTAGGTAGATTTGTACAGTTAATCGCTTTCCATCTTTGCTAGAGTTGTAATTAGGGAAGTGATTGTCGAAGATCCTCCATTTAAAACTGAGGGGACTCACAATTTTATTCATTCAATCCAAATCAATATATCTGACAAACACCATAGTAAGTATATGCAAGCTTCAATTCACTAATTGATTGTACTGTAAATCAATTAGCCTTAAAAATAGAAACGGATAATAGGAAATAAATCACATTTTCTACAGTAGTAGAAAGAAATAGGAAAAGTGTTGAGGGAGTAGAACAGCCTGTCAGCCTGCAAAAGGACCGAAGGTTTTTTTTTTTTTTTTCCAATTCACTTCTCTCTTCCCTGAGAATGTAATTCTTTAGCTTGTTTTTTGGAAGAAACTCATTCATGTATATGATATGCAGAGAAATTCACACACACACACCGAGGTGAAGTTGACTTGTATGTAAAGGCTATTTACTTATTGTTAAAAAACATAACAAGGTGAAACCCACAAGTCATTTTGAGAGTCTTTACCATGGGACTGTAACATCAGAGAACCTCCCCTTTTGTAGCATTTCCAGAATGATGTCCAGCAGATAATTGATTGGACGACTAATACGAGTGTGATTATGTGGCAAAAAGCTCCTGACAAGTGCTTTAAGCCCAAAAACCTGCAGGAGTGAGAATTAAGGCAGCTGAATTTGAAAAACCAAAAACCAAGTGAACGTGCTTTAACTGACACGCAGAAGAAACGAGAATTATGTAGACAAATTAAGCTATTGTACATTTGGCCTGCAATTTCAATGTCATTTTATGCTAAGGACAGGAACTGATGGATATATAAATGACATAACGAGAAGCTATTGCTACAGCTCGAGCCAGAAGCATATATATGGATCTCTGTATGAAGCCAGACCCACCTTGGAGAGGGCGAATGGAGATGAAAGAATGGATCTTACAACATTGGTTCACAGAAAAACACTCTCCAGCAATCTTAATGCATGGAGAGATCAAGAATATACTTCTTGCTTTTCTTCATGTGATTTTTGAATAAAGAAAAAGTATGTCTCCAGTGTTCTCAAAAGCACCCGAGGCTTTTGCCTTGAGGTTCACCTCACACGACATGTTCATTAGCATCATAGATTACACTCTGAGTCCCATTGTCAAGGCTTTGACTTACTAAGGTGCACCCTCAGGGCAGCTCAGGTGTGTGCCCCATAGTCTTGCCCTTTCTAGGCTGTTAAAATGCTGATTTTCCATATCCCAAAGTGTTTTTAAGGTTTTTTGGTTGTTTTAAACACAACCCCTCCCCACCCTAAGAACTAAAACAAAAGAATTAGAGATCGAGGAAGCAAAAATAAAGGTTTTTTGCAATTTCTTTGTTTTTTCATTTCCTTGCTTTTGAAGTAAAAGAAAACAATTTTTTTTCAGACTTTCGGTTCTACCTGTGAACTAGTGGTCTTGTGCTGTGAATGATACTTTGTTAATTTATTATTTGCACTTTGTTGCTTCTTCTTATATTTCTAGTTGCAAATTAGACTTTTAATTTTGTTGAAATGTTTTATTAGGGATATTTTAGATAGTTTGTGTATTGTGAGTATAATTTTGTGTTGTTAAAATTTTTGGAATTACATCCTACATTCACGTCGAGTCTTACACTTCAAAGACCCTTAATCCTCAATTTACCCTTTTTAGACTCCGTATTCCAGTACTCTTGAGCCAATCAACTTGGATCCTTTGTGCAAGTCTCATATGTTTTAGGAAGTTCCATGCCTAAAGACCATCTACTTCTTACTGTAAATAAACACAAAGGAGAGAACATTTTAAAATGTCAACTGGAAAAATTACTGACCTTACAGATGAGAATTAAAGATTCCACCATTACTGGATTGTGTGACTTGTGAATGATATGACATCAAATTACCAACTTGATGGTCCGTCGTAAAGATATAAATTGGCCTTACACATTAACCTTCACATATAAAATGAAATGTACCAATACAAAGGGAGAAAAAATGAATAATTATCTAAAGGGACGCTTCCTCGTACCAAGCTTTTTGACAAATAGATTTGACAAAGCATCCTCCCTCTTAATTTATATCAATCTAATTTGCTTGCAGCATCTCTAATTATTTGGTTAGCGTCTTTCACTTAATGAATCACACGTTTTTGGCATAGAGTAAATTCTAAAATTCCAAAATAAGCTCCACCACACCCCCACCCCACCCCACCCCACCTAAATCATGTCCAACCACAAGTTTGATTTGGAACACAAAGATAATCTAACAATTTAGCCCATGTTTGGGAGATTTGTTGAGAATAGATTTGCGAAAACTGATTAAGAATGTGGATAGAAAGTAGGGAAAAGTTATGGTCCATGTGCAAATTATTTTATTGGGAGAACGTATGGTTGACAATGAATTTGAGGAAATGAGTTTTAGAAAATGGAGACCAAACAAGGGCTTAATAAATCAAGAACCTCCAATCCATGTTTTTAGTTAATAATTATCCATGTTGTATAACACGGACTGATATGTCTAGGTGTTAACCCAAAGGGATTGCTCAATTGGTCAGACCTTAGGTTTGTTCTCCAATGATCACCAGTTCGAGTCTCCTCGAGGCCACTGAGGTGAGTATCCGGCCGTAAACTTCAGAGCCCCGTGGGATTAGTCGAAGTGCGCGCAAGCTAGTCCGAACATCCACGGTTATCAAAAAAAAATATGTCTAGGTGTTCTCTACGTTACAGACCGTTCAGCACCTTATTAAGCTCTATGTAAAACATTTCCAGCACAATGCTTCTATAGTCAACTATCCATTAACATCACATACAAAAGTTCGATATTTGTCTATTTTACATCTTTTAGGACAGGAGGTGGATCAAGCAGGTAAGATTGCTCCAATGTACAAGTGAATTATGTACAAGGGACAAATTATTGAAAAAATCCTCCGAATGTTATAATGAAATTTGAAATCGGAAAAATGCTTGCCTTTAACTTGCAAAAACTGCAGCACTTTGAAGTCTCATCAAATAAATCACAGCATTCAGGCACATGGTTCTAAGAAACATGGAAAATGAAAAGAATAGAACACGAGTCAATATATGACAGTACCGTACATAAGTTACAGTGAAAATGAAAAGGAAGAATATAGAAAAATGAAAACTCACATCTTTTCCTTGAAATATTTCCTCCACGATATATTTTGTGATCTCTTTTTCTTGGGCATCATATGTTAAAACAGAATGTTGCGCCATACATCCTATAGACTGCAATACAGTGGGAATATTCTGTCCGCTGTGTAGAGAATCCACAAGCCTCTGATCCAACAATAAAGACAAAGACAAAAATTTGAGTCTTAACAAACACCAAAAGTGCATGCATAGCAAAGAATACATGGTTCAAGTAGACTAGTAGTGAATAAGCTTAATAGCCACCAGTTAATCCATGCACAAAATATTTATAGGTCAAAAGCTCTTTTACTTTACCCCATGATTATCAGAATGAACTAATACCACAACTTATTGTGCATTGATGCCATTATTTCAGGTGTCATTTAAAAGCAAAAATGCCTAAAAATACAAGCACCCTGACAAACAAAGAGGCACAAAGACACTACCATTCAACCCTAGTAAAACAATGTTAATGATCATCTAAGCAAAGAAGAAACCGTGCACCCAAAAATACAGAAAGGAAAATGTAGGTGAATGAAAACATAACATAAAAAAATAAAACTTATTCAGTTACATGGGAGTAGAGAAACAACATAAATATAAACTTATAAAATAGTGCTCCTATAAAAGCATTGACATTCATGCTTTGAGTGCATGCTATAAGACCACAGTTGAATCTAAGTGAATAGTGGAGAAATATAAACGCACATTGACAGATATAGGCATATGATAGTACTCAAATGTAGCAAAACTTTATTAGCAGTAAGGTTAGCAAGAATAGATAGCTAGACCTTGCACAGCTCCGAGATAATCAACTGCTCGGATGTACCAATTAATGCAGCAATTGCAGAAACAGCAAGTTTAGACTGAGCACGACTTCCCTCCAAGCATACCTTCTCAATGGAAGAGTATATATCACTACACACACAAAAGCTTATAACATTACTATAACTTGTAACCCATAAAGAGCAATTGTAAGCAAGGTGCATGACATGAATTCGATGTGTATAATTCATGGAATTAACAATAAATTATTTTCAGGAAATTGATATATTTGTGTAAGCTTAGGGAGGAGAGAAAGGAGGTTGAAGCATGATTCGCTTGTGTACAAAATGTTACAAGATGTCTGTTTCGATGACTTCTAACTGTAAAACCAACTTATCTGTAAAGACGAAAAGTAATCATGAAAAGTTAATATTCAATTGTTAATCAGAAATATAAGGTCATGTTTGGTGCGGTTATTCCTTGATGTGCAAAGGCATGGTGACATTAGTAATAGCAGTGCTGATACTTGAACTGTACACAAATCAGGGTACAATCACCTACTATACTTCTAATACAAGCTTAAAAGACTCGGCGGTTGCTTTCTACAATGGTGAATTAAAACTTGAGTTCCAGTGCACAGACCTAAATCATAAGTTCATAATATGTAATATAAGAGGGGTGCTTCTTACAGGCACATACATGCACAGAAAAATACAATTTGTGGACTGTGCAGTATTTAAGTACCAGTGTTGAGTATTTATTATTAGGATGAACAAATGGAATACGTGCCCTACAAAGTAGTCATGATTTGGAGTAAAATATTTTAGAGGGTTTAGCAGTCTATTGCAGTAAAATGGTTCAGTTACCAGGTCAGACAAACAGAGTTCGATTAAAAACCATTTCAACTCATAAAGTGAAGAAAATAACAGGTTTGAAACATCAACAGTTTGGAGATTTAATGAAGCAAACTTTTTGACGCGCACACAGAACCAACAGCATTTCCCATGTCCAGGTAATAGCAAGAAAAGTTCCAAGACCCATGGCATGACTGGTATTTGGATTTGAGATTAGCATTGCATAGGAGCATAATTTGATTTCTAGGAGAACTATGGGCACCTTATGTGGTTATAAAGCCTCAACATCAGATGTCACAATGTCAAGCTTAGTGAAACTACTGAGACCACGTTCGCCACCATTGAATTTTATTAGGATAAAAAACAGAAACCAATATATTCTGAAAGGCCACTATAAAGATACATGCACTATACAAACGGAAGTTTACAAAGTTGAACTTATATCATTGCAAAAGAATTTAAATTCAAAAAACACCTTGCACTTAGGTTGGTGTAAAGAATAAGGATATCCCATCTTGTTTCATGGTTAATTGAACTCATGTGTAACAGTTCTGCAAGAACGTGTGAACAGATTTTCTTGTCAAATATAATCATATACAATGACCATATGTTTATTTTAGCCACTTAAACAAAATGAGAATGTTTGTCTTAGCTGAATAGTAGGTCCAAACTTACTTAGTGCTTGTGTGGAAGTGATTGTTTGGAAAGTAATTTTTTTGGAGTGGTTAAAAAGTAAGGAAAAGTTATGGGGACCGTGAAAAATTATTTTTTTTAAGAATGTGTAGTTAAAAATGAGTGTGTAGGAAAAAATGATTTTCTAATAATCACTTTCATACAGGTCTTAATACTCTTAATAATTTGACAATTTCAATTAATATACAAAACTAATTTTGAACATTTAGAATATTGGAAAATTAATTAGTCAGCCTCACTTTGTGCCTGACCGGCCAGTCTGCCATCTCCACAGCTTCAAATATAATTTCTTTTCAAATTTATTATTAAAATAATAAGAATTTAAAACTAACAAATTGTTGAATTAATTAAAAATATAAAAATTTAAGTCAGTTTAACTCATTCAAGTTTCTGTCTAGTTATAAGTATTGATTTATCGAATGTGCAAGTGCTTACGAGAAAGATTTACCCGCATGCACATCTTTTAATAAGCATAAAAGTATTACTTGTATAAGAAAAAGTAAAATAGCTTGTAAGTATAGTTTTAAGACGAGTCATGCAACCTCTTAGTTGCACATCGACGTTCTTCCTTCAAGCCTACATACTCCACTAAGCTACAAAATACCCCTTAGATCTTGAGTCCAGCGTTCATCTTGATAGCAACGTACTTTTGATTTATCCCGAAAAAGTACTTGCAATAGTAATTAAATGCCATGCCAGCTATCATACTGAGACATGAAGTGTTTCCCTAGAAAGAACATTCTCAGTCTATTTCACGGATTTTAACAATTCACAAAAGCTAAAAACTTTAGCTTGCAAATCACACACTGAGAAAAACTGCATAAACATCTATAAATAATATACAATTCACATAAAGAACACCTGAGTTTGATCGAAATTTGAGAGCCTTCTCTAGCCAGCAATTCAATTAGCTGTTCGTTAAATGGGATGATCTCTTCAATTAACAAAAGCTGAAACTGCTTCTCTGAACCTCTCAGAAGTGAGGGGAACGCACTGATTATAGTCTAGGAAATATAAAAGAATAATTCTATCAGTAGATATTTATTACACATAAAATAACATTCAACCAATAGACATGAAATGCACTAAGATGGAGAAAAAGATGTTCTGTATAATTGTTCATTTTTGTTTCTCAACAGAGTAAGATTTCTTACCAAAAGAAGTTGCACAGAATAATTCTTCAAATGCTTATTCCCGAATCTGTCACTCGAAAGACAATCTAAAATACAACGGACATGGTCAAAGCTAAATATATTAAACGAGCACTTCATGAAAAGTAATTGCAAGAATTCAGAAAGATTTTGATCCCCGATCTTTCTGCAATACTCATCCTGGAAAAAGGAACAAGTACGTAAAAAATAAATTAGTGAAAAATCAAATAAAGAAAAAGATAGAAGATTAGTTTAACATAATAACATTGATATGGCTCATGACAGAATAATACACTTGGTAGTTGCTAAACACAAACAAAGTTATATGCAAGTTAAAGTCAATAACTCTACGTCAAGTGTGCGTGCAACCCAATAAAATTCCAGGTCATGTAAGAAAAAATGTAGCACAAATACAGAATGGAAATATGTAGATCTTTCTAAACACTATATTAAAAGGTAATGTTCCTAATTACTGCTTGTCAAAAGTGTGATAATCATATTTTGGGTGAAGTCAGGACTTGCATCAGTCAGGAAAGTGAATAAGGATGTATTGAAACTTAAGTAGGGCCAAAGTCCCAGCTTACAAACAAAAATATCTTTAAAACATTCAATGTGGCATGTGGAGCAGGAATCTCATTTATTGGCCTTGACCCTAATTTTAAGACAATAAACCATGTTAATTTTTCAATGGGAACATTGTAAAGATTCTTATTTGTCTTCAACGGCTTGAAATTAGACAAGTCGTTGATTTTGCACATTAACAGGACAGGAAGTGTTTACATGGGTGTTCCATCATTAGTGTTTTCTTGTTGGGGACAAGACTCCAAGTGAATGCCTATGTCTTTGAAGGAAGTCTGGATCTGATGATTTATAAAAAGAAAGATAACATAAACATAGAGAAGAGCCCTCAAACGCCCTATCCTAATGATTAGGAGTAAAAGAAGGGAAAAGAGAAAAGCACTTGCAACATAACCACCAAGTCTTGTTTCATAAAAAAGTGAACGGTGAAAGGTGAAAGATTGAAGAAACTCATGACACAAATGAAAGCTATAAAATGCAGATACAGTCTAGCTTAACGAAAAATTTCAGACAACACAAACCTGACAATTCATCTAAAGATCGCTACCTATGCAACAGTGGTCATAGACAGAAGTTATCCACCAGTCCCCTAACCCTAAGCTTCTAAGAACAGACAAATGGCAGATTGGTGCGGAAGCGTTTATAAAATT
>CAIGRR010309358.1:0-11476 GCA_903798365.1 Fraxinus sp. 1973-6204 | reverse complement strand
GTGTCGTCGTCTAGTCGGTAGACTGTAAGCCCCTGTTTGATCCACATTATTTTTTTCATTCTCATTCTTCTACTCATTTTCAACCACACATTCTTCAATAAAATAATATTTTCCATCACATCAACAACTTTTCCTTCTTTTTCAACCACACATTGTCCATCAATCCACTATTCCAAAATACATTCTTTCAAAATAATGTGGCTCAAACACACCCTTAGTAAAAAGCACACAAAGATTGATCGAGAATTTAAATAATAGATGGAAATTAGGAACGAACAATTTCACCTATTAATCATCTTTAAGTCTTAATTCAAGATTCAAGAACCTAATGTAGTGTTCAATCAAATTCTTTTATGGTATTCAATTTACCGAGTCTATCTAACAATTCAATCCCATATCTCTATGTGAATGTACCTTAGTTAAACAAAATGTTGGTTTTAAGAATTCATATGATGATCGCAATATTTAGTATAAATATGGTATCTCTACACGTTATACTAATATACTGAATTTTACTATATGTTCAAACTCACATCTGGATTCGTAAAAAAAATCACAAAATCATCAAATTAGCGATCAAGTAATTCAATGCATTAAATTCGTAGCAAAATCAATATATGTATGATAAAATACCAAGAATCTTGAATAAAAGAAATAAAGGGTCTCAAGTAAATTACATTGTTCGCTCTAATATAAAATTAGCTACTCATAATAAATGAAGAAGAAAAACAAGAAGTTGTTATTGAATACATCAACTGATTTTGAATATAGATGTAGGAAAAGAAATAAAACTTGCACCAAGTTGTATTTCATCTTCCCATCAATGCTTCAAATGCGAATTTCTTGAAGTTTTTCTCCCTTGAATCGCGTTCTTCAATATCTCGTTGTATTCTCTCTCTCTCTCTCTCTCTCTCTCTCTCTCTCTCTCTCTCAATGTGTACTCCCTCAAATTGTGTGAAACTTTTGTACTGATACTCCTCCCCACGTTTGTATCCAACGTAAGGTTTTTATCGGCTTCAAAACAAACAAAAAAACATACCCTAGATGCACGCTGGCGGCGCCTCGGTGCCATGGGAGTGGCGCTGCGGCGCCGCACCTTTTGGGACAAAATTGCACTGCATTTCCTTTAGTATTTTCATCATAATTTCCTCTCCCGATATCCGATTGAAGCGATTCAAATTGGATTATAAAGATAACTCAAATGCTACAACTTTACTAGAATAGCTATTTTCCAATTCGAATGTTTACTAAACCAAAAATTGGTCTCAATCTTCGACTGAAAATCTGGAACATCCTTGTGCAGTTGAAAATTGATTTGTGAAAATATTTTGGTCATATTTCACTCCTTTTGATTTCTAATTGCATTCATTTGAACCCTAGCATTCTCGAATCTTCATCATGAGATTCGGCACAATTTTTGATTATTTACAATTTAGTCTCAAACTTTGAATTTTGCCCCTTTTTTTTTTTTGGCCAATTTTCACTTTTTTCTTTCAAATCCACTTCCATTTATTGAGTTTCACCTAATAACATATTATATAATAAATTAGGCCATAATTCCATTAAAAGAATTATGAAATGTCAATATTTTAGAGCTCGAATAAGTGTATAAAATACACTTATCACTTGACTATATAGCAATCCAGCATAGGTAGGTAGAGTTCAGTCATCCAGTAGAAAGAAAATGATGAGCAATGATGTTATAGGTGCTCACCCTTCCGTTCACAAATCGGGCAAGAAGACAGATGCTTTATTAAGAATTGTTTTAGCGAGGCATTATTGGAAGTGATCAAGTACGTTATTAGGACTGGCCTTGGACTCTTTCATTACGTGTGGGAGGAAGAGTCAAAAGGATGGCAGATTTCTTGTTTTGAGTGGCAAACCTAACCAGTTAAGCTGACTTTCTTTTCCAGGCATACACATGGTTCCTGCTTCTTTTTAGCCTTTCCCCAACCATTAAAGGGAGTTGATAGGATACTTTCCATGCCTGATGCTTTCATCTCGGACTTCTAGCCTCAAGCCCTATTAAGCATAGTGTTTACCCTTTGTGGGCCAAATATTTAATCTTAGACTGCAGGAACTTTTTGATGCCTACAATTTCTCGCATTAGAATATGACTAGTTCTATCGATCATTTCTAAAATAAATGCTTCATACTGAATTCTTTCCTTTTCAGGCCTGCAGCATTTTCTGCAGGATACTTTCCACCCTTGAAGATAAAAATTATAAGCAATGTAGAACAGAACGCAGACCAACTACACATGATTTGAACTGTTATGTTGTATGAAGAGCCTATTGTTTTAAGCCCCTTCAAACAGCTATGCTAAGATTTTTCTCACTTATTGAGTCTGAATGCTAAATGAGACTGGCTAGAAATAACACATCATGAATTGTGATCCTTTTAGCCTTTTTCTCACTGTTTCTGGTGGCTATCTTATATGAACACTCCAGTACTGCTTTTATTGATTTGAGTTCATTATCGAAAATTAGCTAAAGCATTTGAGTACCGCTGATGGTTTTTCTTACGTTGTAAACTGGGTGTCTTTCTCTGTTTTCGTTTTAAGTTACTGAGGACAGTACATTAATTTGACTTGAAATTTTTGTTTGTACATTTGTCATGTATAAAATTGTCTGATTCATATTTTTTGATGTTTGCTGGTGTTTTTGTTTCATAACTGAGTGGAGGTTTCTCATTTTAAATTGCTGGTAATGGTACTCTGATACCTGCTTTTCATTTCTGTTTCCTCTATTATGCAGTGATGAGAACTTTGATGTAATACGGGCACAAAATATTCTCGATGAAGACCATTATGGATTAACTGACGTTAAAGAAAGGATATTGGAGTTTATAGCTGTGGGGAAACTGAGAGGAACCTCACAAGGTTGGCATTTTCTTTCTTCTTTTTTGTTTTCTGGAATAAGGTTGGCACTCTTAACTTGTATGGTTTTTCCATGAGGTTTCTGAAATCACATACTTTTATCATATCCATGTGTGTTATTGTAAGCAGAAAAGATGACTTTTTTTGCTTATCCCTGACATCGAATGTGTATGCATGTGTGAGCCTATGCAGACACTTCAATGCTTTGATATGTGTACGAGAATAATGTATGTTTGTCAATATAAGCGACTCAGACAATCTGGATGATAATTTCAAATTACTTTTTGTTTCGTGTTAACCCTTCTTTGTTATTGGCATTTGGGCCTCATTGTGAATCCAGCTTTCTGTACCCTAAGCTAACATAGTAAAAGTACTTCTAATGCATCCCCATTTCCTGAAGTCTGTACAGCTATTATATTGACAGATCCTAGAATCATGGTTTCTTGGTTGCTGTATATGGTCTTGTTTGTGTCAAGTTATTTAACATGGAAGACAAGGAAGCAGCAGCTAATATTAATGACAGTTTTCTTACTTTCATTGAGTGTATTATTCATTCCATAAATTATCATGGATCTAGCAGAGAACGGGTCACTGTTGCATTATCCTGTGGGTTGAACAATTATGATGTCATTGGATATGGCTATTGTATTTCAAATAACTCTCTCTCTCTCTCTCTCGTGCGCGTTACATTACATGTTTCTTTTCTGCTTTTGACTGTGCTAGACTTGTGCAGCACAGTCTTCAATATAGAAACCAGCAATACAGAGTATTGAAGTCCTTTATTTGTTATTTTTTATTTAATTACAGGTAAAATCATATGCCTCTCTGGGCCTCCAGGGGTAGGAAAAACTAGTATTGGTCGTTCAGTCGCCCGGGCCTTGAACCGTAAGTTTTACCGGTTTTCAGTTGGTGGTTTGTCCGACGTTGCTGAAATTAAGGTAGGCAGTGAATCTCAAAATGCTTGAGATAATCATGCAACTATGTATATTGATATTTTATGTTCATCTAATTGTTATTCACTCTGAAATTCACATAAAGGGGCATCGTCGAACATATATTGGTGCCATGCCGGGGAAGATGGTGCAATGTTTGAAAAGTGTGGGAACAGCTAACCCTCTGGTTCTGATAGATGAGATAGACAAGGTATTTGTGGCTTGTTTTGTTTTGTTTTTGTTGTTATTTATTATATACAAAGTAATTTTTTTTTCCTTCTACATCTTTCTAATATATTTTTTACATTTGGCAGTTGGGTAGGGGACACGCTGGTGATCCAGCAAGTGCAATGCTGGAACTTCTCGATCCAGAGCAGAATGCAAACTTTCTAGACCACTACCTTGATGTTCCTATTGATTTATCGAAGGTAAGTAGGCTGCAATCTTCTTGATATGTGGATCATGACATTATTAGGGTTAGGCTTTCACTTTCTAAGGTGACGTTTTCCTGCTGTAATTGACTTGGATTTTTAATTGAATTTGTAATATAAATGTTCACTTTTTAGAACATATGAACTTATTTATATGATATGATTGATACAACAAGTTCATACCCCCCCCCCCCCCCCACCAACCCCCCCAAAAAAAAATTAAAAAATAAAAAGTTTTAAGTATATTGCTTAGTCACCATGGTGTTAAAGTATTAGGACCTACTTCTGCTTCATTCTTCCCTCAGTAAGAGGGAAAATAGTCACAGAACTGCATGTCGTTTTTATTTTTTTTGGCTACATAGAAGTGTATGTCAATGAACAGAATGATGTGTTGAAACATTCTATGCTCTGTATGTCTTAGGCAGTTATCTTATTTCGCGTTTGTTCCTTTTTGATTGGAGATGTAATATTTTGAATTTACTGATGCATGTGTTATTGAACATTTTGAATTATATATCTTAAATTGTCCCCTTTAACCTGATTACCGATCTTTTCATACTAGTAATATTTATGAATGCCAGGATATATGTACAATCCACGGGCCTACCGACTTGATTGGAGAGGATCAATATAAATTGTAGAAAATATACTTTCCGTTGATTTGAAAAGAATGGGGATTACAAATTTATAGGACTGGAAATTACATATGAAAGAAAATAATGTACAGCTATACAAAGATTCTAAGCACTAAAAAGCTAGAAGTGGAAATATGATTGCCTAGACTATTTACATAAATGATTCCTAAGAATCTTTGAGAAAACAAAATCAGAATCTTAAAATAGGAAGATTATATTTTAATACTGAAATTTGAAGTATTTTCAACATAAAGTTAAGGCTCATTATAAATTTCTGATATATTTATTGTTAAAGACTATCGTGCCACGGTACTGAAAGTTCTCATTGAGGATTATGGTGATGTGGTTTAATTGTGCTCAAGATCTCAAATGTTTGTAGTTTGTGAAACTGGTGTAGCTATCACTTCATTGTTATCTATTTTTGTTTATGCTGGAATTTAGATATTCCTAAATTTGCTAACCTGCTAGATGTGCCATGAATTCTTTTACAATTTTGCCGCAGGTTTTGTTTATTTGTACTGCAAATGTAGTGGAAATGATACCGAACCCTCTCTTGGACAGAATGGAAGTAATTTCAATTGCTGGTTATATTACTGATGAGAAAATGCACATTGCAAAAGATTATTTGGAGAAAGCTACTCGTGAAGCTTGTGGTATCAAGCCTGAACAGGTATCTCTCTCTCCCGCCTCCTGCAGACCTCCAACTTTAAGAGACTTCATATCCTACTTTCATGCATCAAGAAGCCGTTTTCATTCAATGACAAATTTGAAGAGACATGCTTATTCTGGAAAGAAATAGTAACACACTAAGGTGAAAATGGCTAAATAGTGGTTGCACTTAAAGAACTTATAATTTCTGAGGACTTTAGCATACTTTTGAAGGTTTTATAGGATTTTGACTTGTGACTAAGTTACAGAATTTTCCATGATTGGGAATTATTTTTTGCTCCAAAGCTGATCTGATGAATTTGAGGTTGCAAATAAATGATTTGTACTACCGCCAGTTTTTTGCTTATTAAACAAGCAGATTGATTGGTTCAAGAATTTTCACAATATGAGCTGCAATATTTTATTACCTTACCCACAATTTCCAGTCTGGTTCATCAGAACTAGAGTGCAATGAATTGTGATCTAAACTGCCAATTTTGGCTATTTGGCAACTTTGCAGCTAAATATCTTATAATTGTCATATAACTCGAGCTTCTATACCATTTGCATGCAGTAATATAAATCTCTCTCTATTGGAGATAGCTTGATTTATTTCCATCTTTGCCAGGTTGAGGTGACAGATGCGGCCCTTCTTGCTTTAATTGACAATTACTGCAGAGAAGCTGGAGTTCGGAATCTTCAAAAGCAAATAGAGAAGATATACCGAAAGGTATTTGCTGAAACTAGTGATACCTTTTCTGAGATTCAAGTGTTCCATGGTTTCATATGGTTGAATTCTGAAGTCCTCACTTGATTAACATGAATTTCCCCGTTTGGGAACCATTTGTATTCACTATCATTTCACCAATAATACTGTTCTTGGATTGCTGGTCAGATTGCTCTACAACTTGTGCGAGGAGGACACATTGAACCTAATGTTACTGGGGTTCAGGTTCAACCTGATGAGGTGAAGGCAGAATCTGATCTTGTGTCAAATGAAACCATGATTGAAGGAGTAGGGGCTGGTTCAGTTGATGGCAGCACCGAAGGAAAGAATTCTGAAAACGACGCGGAAGCTGAAATAGTGGAGGTGGATTCCCCAGCTGAACAAATTCCATCTATTAATCAATCCAGTACTTTGGAGGTATGTGAAAAATAATTTTTTTGCTCAAGTAATAGTAATTTATCCGCTCTTAGATGTTTTAATCCTCCCTAATCTTTATATAGAGTAAACTGAAATAAAGCCCGAACCTTGTTGAACAGACTTCGTATGAAAAATATGTTTTGGTAGTGTAATTGACTTCTTTAGTACCATTTATTCTCTTCTTTTTGTTTATTTGGATCTGAGATGCCTTTTCTGATAAAACACGCGATCTTTATCTACACCATAGTGGTTCGAGTGATTTTTATTATTTTTTAATTAAATTTGGATTCAACCTGCCAGGACACTTCCGAGGCTGGAAAAATACAGGAAAGTGAAGAAACCAGCACAGAGAAAAAGGTCTTGGTCGATACATCTAACCTTGTCGATTTTGTTGGCAAGCCTGTTTTCCATGCTGAGCGCATTTATGATCAAACACCGGTTGGAGTTGTAATGGGTCTTGCTTGGACGGCAATGGGTGGCTCTACGCTCTATGTAGAGACCTCTAACATTGAGCAAGGAGAAGGCAAGGGGTCCCTTAATATTACAGGACAACTTGGAGATGTGATGAAGGAAAGTGCGCAGATTGCTCACACCGTTGCCAGGGCCATAATGCTCGAGAAGGATCCAGACAACCCCTTCTTTACCAATTCAAAGCTTCATCTTCATGTTCCTGCTGGTGCCACCCCGAAGGATGGTCCAAGTGCTGGTTGCACCATGATAACAGCCTTGCTATCTCTTGCCATGAATAAGCCTGTTAGGAAGGACCTAGCTATGACTGGAGAAGTCACACTAACTAGAAAAATTCTTCCCATTGGTGGGGTAGGTGAAAGCAAACTTAAATATCTCTCAGAATGTTGTTACTTTTGCATATTCTGCTATCATATTTATTGTTATGATCATTCGTTGTGGAAATATCCCCTAAACTTAGTTCACTGAAAGTCATCTGAGATTACCATCCCTAATTATGCTTCATCTTTCACTGCCTTAAATCTCACAGAAATTCTCTTGGTGTAAAATCAGGTTAAGGAAAAGACGATTGCTGCAAGGCGGAGTGACATAAAGACCATCATCTTCCCTTCAGCTAACCGGAGAGATTTTGATGAGCTAGCACCGAATGTGAAGGAAGGCCTCGAGGTACATTTTGTAGATGATTACAGTCAAATATTTGATTTGGCTTTTGACTATAGCCAGAAGACGGAATAAAATACATTCTTGCTGAGTAATCCTGCTGCTTGGGTTCTTCGACTGGAAGTCTTTTCAAGGCAGGAACGCTGGACGTTTCTTCACTCCCATTCTTTTGAACAATTTCTGCAGAGAATTAACGTCTGTATACTGTAAAGTTAAGCCCGGTTGAGCCACTATTGATCGTTTATTCTTAGTTATTTTCGAAACAAAGCTAAGTTCATGTATGGTTTTGATATAGGGGTAAAGTTTATGTATGATTTTGATGTTGGGGGCAAAGTTAATGTACTATTCACATTATGACGCTAATTTTATAGTGCTCAATGAACTCTTCTACGTACCAAAATAAATGCATTTTTCAACTAACATATTAGTATTGCTTGATTGATATGATTGTCATATTTAAATTTTTGAATGGCAAAGAATATTGTAACTTTGTTTTGTATTTTCAGGATTTTCTTTATCTTTTGTAAGTTATATGAAAATCTGTGCGTTCAATTTACACGAGAGAGACTTTTTTTTTTAATTGTATATACACTTAGAAAATATGGAGAAATGTTTAAAATTCATTTTTCAAGAATTTGAAACAATCACTATCTTTGAATAAGGATAGAGTTTATTCTTATATCTATAAATCTATAAAGAATAAAGTGTACACAAAAAATTATCTTTGTGCTCAAATTAAATTAATTATTCCTTCACTTATAAGATCATTTGTCATATTATTAAGTCCCTGTTTGGTCTTCAATTTTTTAAAATATATTTATTTAAAATTCATTTTCAATCATAAATTTTATGAGTTTCGTAACTTTTATTAACTTTTCAATCTAATATTTTATTATATTTTATCGAAATCTTCTAATATTTTTTTTTATCTAAACCAAACGAGAGGTAAATTTGGACGACTTTTTTCAAGTAAATGACAATAATAAAATTTTAATAACTTTTGTAAACTCTTACAGAAAAAAAATCAATATTAACAAGTGATTAATATTATCAATATGTCCAAACTTGTAGAAAGCTATTAGATTAACAAGTAACCAATATATAATAGTTTAATAATAAATTAATCATTTTAAAAAAATTAATTAAAAATGATCTTTTTCATAGGAAAATTATTTCACGTCTTTTTTTTTTTTTTTTTTAGAAGAAAGGAACAAATGACGAAAAAGAAGTGAAATATTAATAAGAAGAATAACAATAATAAGAGGTTGAAGAGAGAAGTACATTGATTTTTGGGTTTTGATGTTTGTACACTGGGTTGACACTCCGGTGTAAAGCCACCTCACAATAGGGGCCCCACGTCCAAACCCTTATTTTTTGCATCGTAGCTCTAGATTCGTACAACAAAATAGGAAAGGGGAAAATTACATGTTGAAATATATTTATCTTTTCTTTCTTCTTTGGTGAAAGTATTTAAAATTTTTTAGGGGTGAACGAGAGAATTTTTTTATGAGATTTTATATTTATAGTTTTTTATTTAAAAGTTATTACGTGAAGAACTTCCTAAAATCATTAAAAACATTTTGAATATCCTATTATCTTTTTAAACTTTTAAAAAGTCTTGATTTAATACCATAAAAATTTTATAAAAGTTTAAATGGAACACCCAAAACTTTTATATAGGGATTCAATACGCTTTGATTTCCTAACTAAAGTAATAGTTTACTAATTTATTGTTATGTGATAATCAATTCTCGTATATTCTGGAATGGATTTGTCTTTTCTTTTAGTTGTTAAATTAAAATATGTACCTTCAATTTGTATGTGACTGATTTTCCTGTCACAATTCCACCAACAAAATGTGGACAAAAGTTAGAAATTTCATTGTTTCAAGAATTTGAAACAATCCCTATCTTTAAATCAAAGAAAATTAATTGTTCACTCTCCTACAAAATAGATCAAATGCAAGAAAAATCCTTTAAGTTCTCTCCCGATATGCTATGTTTCCCTCTCTATTCCCAAGTAAGGAGTGAATCTCATGCGTCAATTTGGGAGCCGTGTTAAGCATAGTCCATGTCCATTTCTGATAAGAGTTTATAAAATAGCAACAAAAATATATATCTACTCAATTATATTAATTCTTGCTTGTATGATAAGATCATGTGTTATATTTTGATTCCTAACTAAATTAAAAGATTATTAGGGTCATGTTTGGTGGGAATTAAAATCTTTAATTTAAATCAAAGTCAATAACAATCTCCATAATTTTTCAACCACATATTTCGTCAACTTTTATTAAAATCTACAAAAAATATACCAGATAATTGCAACGAAAGCCCCAAACCTTTTAAACATTAGCGGACTTTTCTCAAACATTTGATTTGTTGCAACCGTCACCCCTAATATTTCTAAACGTTGTAGGTGAGGCCTTTTTGGACGGTTTCCATCGATAATTCTGTCAGTTGATCAAAAATTTAACTTTGATCACATTTTTAATATTTTAAAAAGAGCAAAAGAATAACTTTATATTTATCACATTAAATAATTAAACTAATTAAATTTAAAAAAAAATAAGAAATTAAAAAAAGAAAAAAAAACACAATCTTCTTCTTCTCCTCACCCCCCCACCCCACCTCTTCTCCCACCTCAAACCCAGAATTAGCATCCCACGGCCACCATTCTCCGGCACTTAGACGATACACCGTCTAAAAAATTGCTGGAAACCTCTACAACCCATGAACTCCGAGGACTCCACAATGGGGTGGGGTGCCAAAAACAGGACTTTCCCCCACCACACCCAACCCCTCCACATCTTCAAACCTTATAGCTGCAGTAGATAACTGCTGCAGCAATCCAATCACCAACCATGGAAATCCCATGACCAGGATTTTCCACATGATCAACGAGGGGCTGAAAGAAAGGGTTGAGATCTAAGGAATGGAGGCCAATCCTGCATTCTAATGCAGGAGAATGCCCACTCCTCTGAAGAGCCTAGACTGTTGCCATTTGAGCTCGAATTTTCTCCTCAAGATTGCAGTATTTCAGAAATTTGGGATCCAGTGGGCTGCTCATAAAACAATACCATTTCTTGATTATTCATTTTGGTGTCCCTCTTGTCTTTGCCTCTATTGGAGTTCCTGTGTTGAGAAAGCAGCCGCCACAGCCTCTTGGGGGGAGAGGAGAAGAAGAGGATTGTGTTATTTATTTTATTTTAATTTCTTATTTTTTAATTTAATTATTTAATGTGATAAATATAAAGTTATTCTTTTGCCCTTTTTCCTACACATATAAAAAGAGTGAAGATGCTTTCCACTGTAGAAACTATGGTCTTCCCTAAACGACGCCGTTTTGTGCATGACGGAAACGACGCCGTTTTGTGATTGGAGTTTTATATACCTCCAATAATACCTTGTTGGCTTAGGGTTTTTATCTGTTTCCGTCTCTCTTCGTTCCCGTCTTTCTGCACCGTCTCTCTTCGTCGTCCCTCTCTCTTCGTCGTCCGTCTCTCTTCGTTTCGAACTCTTCTGCGCTATGTATAAGAGGCTAAGCTAATTTATCTGTTCATAACCTGTTCACAGGTGGTGCAGCGGTTTCAAGGGCGCCTCTGAAGACATCTCGCGCGGACGTCAATGGTTCGAGTCTTCCTGTGTGGTTTTTTTGTGTTTGGTTAATTTTTTCCTAAT
>CAIGRR010309333.1:0-12808 GCA_903798365.1 Fraxinus sp. 1973-6204 | reverse complement strand
TCCCATTCGTCTGTTACTCTTACATTTACCAAGTTGATCTCAACTTTCGTCTTATAATGTTTGAATACATCTAAAACTTCATCTTTATTTCGTAGTAGATAGACATAACATTACTTGTACAATCATCGATGAAAGTTATTGAGTATTTCTTACCACCTTTAGTTTGAGTGAATTTTCACATACATTGCTATGTATTAATTTTAAAGGTGTCATGTTCCTTTTAACCGAGTGAAAAGTTGTTTTGGTCAACTTTGCTTCAACACTTACTTCACATTTATGATTAGGATCAATCTTAAGCGTCGAAATTAAACTTTGATTCTAAAGTTTGCTCACAGATTTGTAATTAACGTGTTCTAATCGACTATACTATAAACCAGACAATTCAAGCATATAAACATAATTGGGATTTTTATTCATAATGTTTTTTGGTGCAATTGAAAGAACGTTAATTTTAAACATTCTTTTACTAAGATAACCATTAACAACATACATATCATTTTTTGTAAGTATGAACTTGTCCGATACAAATACAAGTTTAAAGTCGTTCTTTTTAAGTAGAGACCTCAAAACCAGGTTCTTGCAAATGTCCGGCACACGGAGGACATTATTGAGGACTAGTTCTTTTTCGAAAGTCATTTTCAATTGTTCACTCTATACCCTTTAACCTTCAAACTCTAGAGTTCCCCATAAACAATTGTTCACCTTTCAATTCATAATAGTTTTAGAATATGGTCTTATCTGCACAAATAGGCGGGTAGCACCAGTGTCGACCCACCAATCCCTTGGATTACTAACCCTATTGTATTCAGAAACAACTGTAGATAGAACTCATCTCTTGAACTCCTTCAGATTGGGTATCTTTTTCAACAACATTTGCTTGTGCAGTCTTCTTCGGCTTTCGACAATTGTAATAGTTTCCATTCTTGGAGTTGTCTATTCTTGGTGCATCACCGAAGATCTTATGCTTCTTGTTGAAAACCTCCGAACCAGTCTCGACAAAATTTGCTTCTAGTTGAACAATAAATTTTCTTTCGATANAGTTTCCATTCTTGGAGTTGTCTATTCTTGGTGCATCACCGAAGATCTTATGCTTCTTGTTGAAAACCTCCGAACCAGTCTCGACAAAATTTGCTTCTAGTTGAACAATAAATTTTCTTTCGATATTTCTATTGTCTTCTTTAATCCTCAAACGGACTATCAATTCTTCCAAATTTATCTCTTTTCATTTGTGCTTGAGGTAATTCTTAAAATCTCTCCGTAGAGAAGGGAGTTTCTTAATGATGGCTGCAATTTAGAAGAATTCACTCAATTCCTTTTTTATACGTGTATGTCATGAAGTAGAACTTGAAATTCTTATACTTGACTTATCACAGTTTTGAAGTCTACCAATTTGTAGTCCAAAAACTTATCGACAATGAACTTTGTTCTAGTATCGTCGATCTTGTACTTCTTTTTCAATGAATCACATATATCTTTAGCCGAGTCCATCGAACTATATACTCCATATAGTGTATTATCCAAACCATTTAGTATATAGTTTTTGCAAAGGAAATGTGAGTGCTTCCATGAATCTAAGGCAATAATCGATTCACGTTTCTTTTCTTCTTCTTGTACCCAATAGCAATTTCTATTAAGAATTTTGCCAAATTCAAAGTAGTAAAATAGAACTAAATCTTTTGTTGCCATCTTTTGAAATCCATACTTCCAAACTTTTATGATTTTTTCCCATGTGAGATATGAGAGTTTGGTATAGGTATAGTCAAAGGTGGAATCATATGGTTTGTACCATTAGCTGTTTGGCTATAAGTAGCCTCATCAGTGTTCATTTCTGTTACATAAACAAAAGTCCAACACAAAAAATGACAATAAGGAATACATACAAAGGTTTATTCCAAAGATGAAGACAAATGATATATTTTCCAACAAACAACCACAAAAAATTTATCTCAATATTGTTAGTTAATTGTGTAGTGAAATGGTTGTTTGTAATTGACAAACTGAATGGTAAAGTTTAATTCACAAAAGCGTAATTAAAATTAATATCGAATAGAAAACGAAACAGAAAGGAAGGAGAGAAGAACGAAAAATCTGAGGCAAGTGATAAAACGTTTTCTCCTTAAGATCTAACGGATTACAGCACTTGTCTCCCATGATACAATGGATGCAACTTGTGCTGAAGTACTTCAAATCACAAGCAACACCGAACTCAAATTCTTCTCTCTACAAGAAATAATTTTTGGAATGAATTTTGGAGAGGTTTTACAAGACATTTTGATGCAAACTTAATACAAAATGATATAGGATGTGTAATGGACATTCAAAGGGAGGTTGTGAGTGGAGACAAACCCCAAAACTCGTTAATCTTCACGAAGGGAAGCATCCTTTGATGTTGATGGTCTCTCGCTCAAGCGTCAATGACACCTTTTCAATAGAAACTTTTCGCCCACATGCCGCTAGCCTGTTGCTCAAGCGGCAGCTTCACCACTAGCTAAGCGCTTGCCTACCACTCAAGCAACAATGTTACCTCTTTTCCTCTTTTTTTCTTCCAACTTTGGACCGCAATTTCTCATTCATCCAAAATTGATTTTGAGGTTTCAAATATACTACGATGATCTACTCAACGAGTAGAACAAGTTAGTCTATTTTTTTTTTATAATTTAACTCAGATCAAGTCTGAATATTTGACCGAAATTGACACGAAGTCAATTTTTAAATTTTATACTTGACCAAATTTTTGATATTTAAACCAAATTCCAACAATTATGTCTAACATTTATTTATGCAATATTAATGTTCACTATACAATAAGAGTAAGTTTAATTAGATTTGTTGTTTCATTTATGATTCCTTACGGAAAGTATCATTTTCATAAAGTATTTGACAAATTGCTAATGACAGTCCTACTCGAGATATTGTCGTGCATAATTATGTATCCAAATTGTTCAAAACTAACGCATGATTGATGTAATCTCCTTATTTTCTAAGCAAAATGTGTGTTGAATACCATAAACAAGCTGGAAGTTCACTGTGGAGAGGAAAATAAATCATGTAATGTGGAATCGATTATTATTTATATGATACTTCAACTTTCAAAATACATCTTATTATATGAGAATATATTTCAAGTTTTTTCGATATTAAAAATTATGGTTTTATCAATATAAATGAAATATAATAGTTGAGTTTTCAACTCTCTCTCTCTCTCTCTCTCTCTCTCTCTCTCTCTCTCTCTCTCTCTCCACATTTCAATTTTGTATCACTAAGCCCAATTATCTCTATTTTAATTCTTCCCTTTCAAAGTTAGTGTAGTGCACGTCATGTGTTTGTCAACTTAGGGTGGGAGAGAATGAGCTCGGATCGATTCAAGTTAGGGCAAATCCTGAATGGCAATTTATGACAATTGTTGACAAAAATTTTACAATTTCACTATTTCCCTTCATAATCCTTGATCGTTATCTTGCAAAGTAAGTAGCATTAGCAAGGGTATTTATGTACTTAGCCAAAATTCGGTTAAAGTGGTTATAGCTTCTGAGATGTCATTTATACAGCAGGTTGTTAGGTCTCTTATTGTACATATGGGTGTTTATATAAATCGTTGTTTCATCCTTTAATAAATAAGTAGAAAGTTCATCTTCATTTGTGTTTTCTCTTTGAATTTGTGGATGATTTCCTCTCTGTTTTGGAATAAATTTCACATGATATCAGAGCATATCGAAGCTTCCATTCATGGCTGCCAACTTAGAAACTGAAGATGAAGGCTTTATTGACATTCGTTCACCGAATGCTCATCACGGTGAAGATCCAGTTGTTGCTGCTACTTATCGAATGGTGACATATCATTCAAATCCTTATTACATGCACTATGGAGATAACACGGGTATGCAGATTTTTTATGTTGTACTTTTTGATGAGAATTACTTGACATGGAGTCGTGCTGCAGAAATGGCACTGAGTGAAAAATAAGGAAACTTCGTTGATGGTTCTATACCTAAATCTCCTATAGATTCACGGCTTGGCATAGGTGTAATCATATTGTCTCATCATGGATCATAAATTCAATTCCTAAAGAGTTATATCCTAGTGTTATACGTAAGGATTCAGCACGTCAAATCTAGCTGGAATTAAAGGATAGATATAGTAAAGGCAATGGACCTAGAATTTACCAATTGAAGAAGTTGATTGTTTCGATCTCACGAGAGAATGGTTCTATGAGTGCCTTTTTAATAGGTTGAAAAGATTGTAGGAAGAGTTGTCAAACTAAAGGCCTCGAAATCACAATTTAAGAGGAACAGATTTTGCAGTTTTTAATGGGATTAGATGACTACTATTCTAATGTCAAAGCTACAGCACTTGTGAGTAGGCTGATGGCTGGTTCAATGAATTCTGGTAGTAGCCAAAAACATATGTATAACAATCAAGGTTTCAAGAAGGACAAACCTAAGTACAACTACTGTAGTATGCTTGGCCATTGACAAGGAAAGTGCTATAAACTTCATGGATATCCCCCAGGCCATAGGTTAGCAAAAGACAAGGGCAAAGAATCCACTCCAAGTGCTAATCGAGTGACCGGACTCAATACCTCTCCAAACTTGTCCAATATGTTCTCCAATTTAACTATCACACCAAAGCAATGTCAGCATGTCCTCAATATACAAAAACCACAGCTTCAAACTCAGTTCTCAAATCTGGCACTTCATTCTGGTATTGCTGCATATCAAAGTCAAGTCAATCTAGTTGTTAGCCCACTTGTTGGCATGCAATTCACTTCACCACAAGTACCAATCATGTCGATGCCTCAACTTTTTTAGGTAATAGTTTCTAATTAGCTGTTTCAGACGTAGAGGATAAATGGATCATCGGCACTAGTGCCATGGATCACATGGTGTGCTCTATTAATCACTTAACCATCATTACTGTTGCGATAAATGTCAATGTTAAACTTCCTAATGAAGATGTTTCTCTTGTGACCTACATAGAAACAGTGAAGTTGTCTGAAGCCCTTTCCTTGACCAATGTGTTGTGTATTCCATCATTTAAATGTAACTTGATTTCTGCCAGCGAACTCACTTTTTCTTATCATTGTTGCTTAATATTCTCTATATGGACAATGATTGGAGTGGAGAAGCTTGAGGTTCACTTATACCACTTCCATAGTCTCTCACAAGCTACCTGCTCTACAAAATCTATACTTCATTAGTCCCATGCAAATTCTTCTGTGCTTGTAAATATTGGTTGTAATAAAGTCATGAACAATGACTATGTTCCAAAGCTTTACTGTTGTCACTGGTTTGCCTTTTGAATTGTGGCACTATAGGTTAAGATATGTTCCTCATTCTAGAGTCTCCATTTTACACAAGTATGTACCTGAAATTGTACCAAGTTCTGACTTACATTGTAATATTTGTCTTATGGAAAAGTAACATCGCTTACCTTTCCCTAACAGTGTGTATGGTTCTGAGCACATTAACTATGATATTTGGGGTCCCTATCAAGCTCAATCTCTTGATGGCTTACAGTATTTTTTAATTATAGTAGATGACTATAGAAGGTCCACTTAGACATTTCTAATGAAAAACAAATCACAAACCAGACAGCTTATTCAAGCCTTTTACCATATGATTGAAACTCAATTCAGTACCAAAATCACTTTACTCAACAAGTTGGTCTTGATTACCAGGAAACATTTTCCCCAAGTAGCAAAATTAGATTCACTCAAAGCCTTGTTAGCAGAACAGTTAGCAAAAATAGGCACCTTCACTAGCTGGACATAAACAATATTTTTCTTCATAGGGACCTTGAAGAAGAGGTATTTATGAAAATGGCTTTAGGATATGAGTAGCAGGGGGCATGATGTGACTTTAGTGTGTAAGCTCAAAAAATCCACCTATAGACTCAAACAAGCCTCAAGGCTGGAATACTAAAATGTCATCTTTTATCATTCCTCAAGGATTTGTTCCACCAATCTGATTATTCTCTTTTCAGCAAGAGAACCAGCTGTTCACATATTGTGCTCCTCATTCATGTTGATGATATTATCATATGAGTGAATAATTTAACATATATTGAACAGTTTAAAAGGAGTCTTGATAGCCAATTCAAGTTAAAGGATTTATGGGTTCTAAAATACTTTTCGGGACTTGAGGTGGCAAGTTCTTCGAAAGGCATTGATGTCTGTCAACGTACGAATGCACTGGAAGTCCTTGAAGATGCCAGTTACTTAAGATCAAAGCCTGCCAAATGCCCTATGTTGCAGAACCTAAAGTTAATTGAGGATGAGGAGGAGCTACTTGATGATCCAGGTGTGTATAGGAGGCTAATTGGAAGGTTGTTGTACTTAACTATCACAAGGCCAAATCTGTCATTCTCAGTACAGCTTCTAAGTCAGTATCTGGAATTCCCTAGAAAGCCTCATTTAGAGGCAGCACACCATGTGCTCAAATATGTGAAAAGAACACCAGGGCTAGGACTATTTTTCTCTACAGGTTCCAGTCTTGAGCTCAAAGGTTTTTGCGATGCAGATTGAGCATATGTGCAGATACTAGAAGGTTAGTTACAGGCTTTTGCACATTTCTTGGAAGTTCTTTGATATCTTGGCGTTCAAAGACACAACACACCATCTCAAGGTCATCAGCTGAAGCAGAATACAGAGCCATGGCTGCAGCAGTTTGTGAGATAATTTGGCTGAAGAAAGTGCTGACTGATCTGGGAGTTGATCATCCTAAGGGTGTTCTTATGTTCTGTAATAATCAGGCAGCAATACACATGGCTAGTAACTCAGTCTTTCATGAAAGGACGAAACATATAGAATGCCATCTGGCGAGGGAAAGAGTGCAAACTGGTGACATAAAGGCTATGCATCTGTCCACGCAGAACCAACTAGCAGACTTACTAACGAAGGCTTTCGGGAGAGCCAGATTTCTGATATTGTTATCCAAGATGTGTGTCCTGAATATCCATCAGCCATCTTAAGGGAGAGTCTTGCAGAGTGAGTAACATTAGCAAGGGTATTTATGTACTTAGCCAAAATTCGGTTAAAGTGGTTAGAGCTGCTGAACTGTCATTTATACATCAGGTTGTTAGGTCTATTATTTTACATATGGGTGTATATATAAACAATTGTTTCTTCCTTTAATAAATGAGTAGAAAGTTCGTCTTCATTTGTGTTTCCTCTCTGAATTTGTGGATAACTTTCTCTCTGTTTCGGAGTAAATTTCACACGTTACCCATCTTGTTTTACAAGTTAATTAGTCCGGGTAAGTTGATAAATCCCAACTTAAGTATGGTGTAAATTTATAATTGTTTGAATCATTTTCTCTGTTGCAAAAGTGTAATGAGGTTCCCCATTGACCACTTAGTGGAAATGTATATATTATGGGATTCCCCTTTTCTGTTTAAAATTGAAAAAAGTTTGAACCGATTTGAAAATAATAATAATAATAATAATAATAGTGTTCAATTGCCCGGAAATTATTATTACTATATAATTAAAGGCAAAAGTTACTGTAAGTATACAATGACAACCAAGTATAAAATGAGGTTAAAAAATAAAGCAAAAAAAATCACAATTTGTTTGAATATTTTTATTAGTCTAGAGCACGCCCTAAACTTATATAATTACCGTAAATAAAAAGGGCATTTACATGATGTTTGAGGTAAACTTTTCTAGTTAACATCATTGACACATTAGGGATACAATAATTTTTTTGAGAAATAATCATTTGAACTTTAGGTGAGTTTGCGATTGATTTTTTAATATGTAAATCGTTTTCATGAATTTTTATTTTTTTAATCAACTTCCCCACCTATAAAAATAGCAGAAGATTCAATGGGACCTACAAATCAACTCTGGGAGAACAGAATAAAAAATCCCTAGTTTGAGCCCAATTTTTTTATTTTTTTTATTTTTATTTTTATTTTGTCAAAATGCATTTTAGAATAGTGCTTCGTTGAAGAATATATGGTTATAAAGTAAGGAAAAAAAATTTATTTACATGTAAAATTATTTTATATGATAATGTGTGGTTGCAAATAAATTTTTAAAATAATGGGGACCAAATATAGGCTTTATAATAATTTTGGTCATTTCTTTCTAGGAAAAGTGAGTAGGAAAATTGCTGAAAAATTAGTAGATTGCTGTTTTTGATTTTTCCATCTCACTAGTAGAAAAAGACATTGATTACCCTTTTAATGTAAATTAATGTGTGTCAACGAGTCGAATAGAGTCGAGTCGCGAGCCGAAACTTTTTGATCGAGATCGGCTCGAGTAAAAGCATTTCGAGGTTTTTTTTTTTTTTTTACCCGAGTCAAGCCAAGCATAAGCTCGGCCAAAAATTTTAGGCTCGGGCCTTAGCTAGTTGAGTGCGCTCGATTTTTTTTTTTTTTTATTTGTGACAAATCTATACATATTATAAATAATAATTAAATATTAACAAATAAAAAAAATTACAGCTAAAATTATTATTATATAAATATATAAAAAAAAAAAGTGGCAGGCAAGGTTTTTCTAAGGCTCACGGACCGGCCCGTCAATCCACACGGCCGGCCAGAGCCTTGGCTTGGCCCCCACCGAGCTCGAGCCGTCCTAGCCGATGAGCCATTTTGACATCCTTAATTGTAGCAAATTGCAACCAATCTTAATATTGTTTAAGAAATTCATGTTTTTCTGAGAAAACGTTTTAACAATTTAAAAAATTATAGCTGCATGAATGGGCTGAATAATGTGCAAGAAAACGTTCACAAGTAAATACTTGGGCCTGTATTCTACCTCATCTCGACTAGGCTTTAGTACAGGCTGGGCTGAATAATGTGCAAGAAAAATATCCAAAGTATCTGGATGAAGCCCATTTCCTTTGGACTGGGCCCAAATTAATCCTTCATTTAGCCCCAATTTGGGCCCATGTTTTGAAAGTAGGTTGTGTAGAAATGATTTATTTTTTTTAAGAATGTGTAGTTAAAAAATAGGAAAATTATGAATTTACTGTAAAATTATTTTATTAAAAAATGTAAAAGTGAAATTAATTATAAAAGAATGGTATTCAAACATGTGCTTAATATATGATTTGTTTGGTATGACTTTTGCTTCCTGTTGAAAAACGTTTGGAAGAAACTATTTTAGGGCTCGTTTGGTATCGATTAGAATCCAATTAAAATTAAAAATATAGCCGTTATTGGGTCACATTCGTCTAATAAAAGTCAACAATAACGACTAACTTTTCAATTTTAATCCGATTTTAATCCCTACCAATACGGCTAGTTTTTCAATTTTAATCCGATTTTAGGGCCTGTTTGGTAACAATTAAAATCCAATTAAAATTGAAAATATAGCCGTTATTGGGTCCCACTCGTCTAATAAAAGTCAACAATAACGACTAACTTTTCAATTTTAATCCGATTTTAATCCCTACCAAACGGGCTCTTAATTTTCATTTAGAAACTGAATTTTAAAAGAACTTCCATTCTGAAACCACTTTGGACCGCGTTAGCACTCCTGCAAGAAAACGGCCTAGCTGATCAAAAATGTCTCATTAATGGTTGCTACGATTATTCTATCTATTGCACTTACAGAGTCCGTTTCTGAGTATGGAGTATATCTAAAAATATGAATATTAAAACTCTTCTAACTGATAGTCAAGAATGGCTAACTAAGATAGGGGTGAATTGATTATTAAAACTTTTTCAAAAAATTAATATAAATTCAAGCAACTTAAGTCTAAAAAGATAAAATCAAATAATAAGCACAAATGTAAATGCGATAAATAAAAGTGAGAGATGATGCAAATAATATAATTGTGAAGGTTCGATGCAAAACAATGATCTACGCTAGTGATGGCAAAAAAACCCGCCCTACCCCGCCCCGAATAGGGCAAAAAAAACCCACCCCGACGGGTTGGTGGGACGGGACGTGGCGGGGCAGGGAGGGGGTGCCCCGCCCCGAAGCGCCTTAAATCCGTCCCGTGAAGAATAATTAACTACAAATTAAAAAAAAATTAGTTAACTGAAAATTTTTGAAAAAAAAATAATAATAAAAAATTAAACGGGTCAGGAAACGGGGCAAGCCCGTGCCCCGAACCCCGTCCCACCCCGTCTAAGGTGGGGCCGGGGCGGGGCAGGACAGGGATACCCCGCCCCGTTACCATCTCTAATCTACGCCCTCCGTTACCAAACTCTCTAACACGAGCAAGGTCTTTTCATTATATTAATTGACTTATGGTGCAATCCAACCATTTACAATGATTTCGATGACTTACAAACAAAGAGCACTGATCCTTATATATTTTTAAACTTTACGGGACCTCAACACGACTTACAAATTTAGATGGAAGTTGATTTTACAGTTTGAAACTTCTCTCTTAATAAAAATATGATCAAATTAAGTACTAAGAGAGAAATATACTAACACTTTAATATATAGCAATGAATTAAGTTCAAGTATTAGATAAGGAAAACTTCGATGAGTAGAATGATTTTCAAAATTTAATTCAATCAAAAAAAATTCAAAGTAGATGATTTTTAAAGATAAATCAATATAACTTTATTCAAGAATATCTCACATAAATTCTCTTACAAGTGTATATTGAATGCAACAGTGAAGTAGTATTTATAACAGTCAAAATGCCAAAATTTTTGACTAACCGGACGACCCATCCGAACAACCAAACTTGCCGTTGTGCGTCAAAATTCAGAACGGTTAAAAATTTGACTATTGGACAAACCGAGCGTCTGCTTGGAAAAAATTTTCTTTCTTGATTTATTTTGAAAAATGTAGGCTTTTGAAAGATATTTTCACTTAATTTTTCAAAATAAGTGATTCTTGTAAAAGTTTTAAAAATCAAGTGTAATTTTTTATCTTTTTGAAAAATAATTTTTATTCAAGTGTTTTTATGAATAATTTATCTCGTACATAAAAATTCAACTTTTGAACTTCTAGTGATTCATTGTTAAAGATTAAAGTATTTTACCTTTACATATGAATTCAAATTATTTAAATCTAATATCTTCAATGAATACTTGATTCGACATGAATGCTTGATTTGTTCTTATTTTTTTATTGATCTGACATGAACGCCCCGCTTCTATCTCGATTTTCTTTGATCAAAAATTGCGAGTCTTTTGGTAGCAATCATTTGTCTTCAATTGATCAATTTGACCAAAATAACTATAATGACTTGAATTCGTTAGAGATAAAACAATTTGTTTGTTATAATCAAAATATGATATCAACCATAGATCAACACTAACTACGATAAGCACTTTCACAAAATTAGTCCAACGGATCCAAAAATAGCTTTGGATCTCGAAAAATTCATTTTGGATTTTCAAAAGCGTGCCAAACGGACCAATAAAAAATTACAGGTAGTTGGTTTAGCCCTCATTTGACAATCATTTTTTGAAAAAAAAAAATGTTTGTATAGTGGTTTTTAGGAGAATGTGTAATTAAAAAGTAAAGAAAAATTTTGAATTTACGTGCATAATATTTTATTGTGTGAATCTTTGGATGAAAATGAGTGTAGAAAAAAATTATTTTCCAATAATAGTTGTCAAACACGGGCTTAATTTTCAATTCTAGTAAAAGTACGAGGAGATTTTTGTCCTTTGCATAAACACATTGCAAAATCCCTTCGTCCTTCAAATGAAACTCCATGCCAAAAGCTACTTATTAATTTTATCAAACATAAGATTTCATTTGTTACCTGCAAATATTGTTATTTGTAAATCAAAATTGAGTGATTTCTTTAACGCAAAATAAACTTATAAAACCTATCAAAAATAGAATGGAAAGTAGATGAATAACTGGACAGAATAACACCACGAAATGAGATACAAATGATAAAGGTAAGAGTTGAACTATTTATTCTTAAATCAAATTTGCCTCACGCAGGTGCCTACAGATTATGACAATCAATTACTAAAGTACAACGATCGACTTCTCGTAGTTGCAGCACTTCAAAATACAAGAACAACAACCAAAAGTTTGCTTTGTACTCTTCTTGAATGAAAATAAAACAAAGGTTTTGAAGCAGAATTTTAGCAATCTAATGATGTTAAAATGTTTTGCTATGATTGTATAAGATTGGATTGAATAAAAACAACACCAAGGGGTCTTATTTATATGTGTATTGCAAACCGAAGAAACAACCCAAATTCAACTAATTTCACAAAAAATTGCCTAGATTCACTGTTGCTCGTTTGTCGCTAGCTTACCGCTCGAATGATAATTTCAGAGACTTTGTCGCTCGCCTGACACTAGACTGTCGCTCGAGCTATGATCTTACATGGGAAATTAGATTTTTCTAAGTTAAAAATCGTGTTTTCCAAACCTACTTCATTCACTAATTTCTCATTCATCCGAGAATAGTTTTCAACGTTCAAATATACTAAATTCATCTAGTCCATGAGTAGAACATGATCGACCCATTCTTCATCAAATTCGAGATGCGGAACCTATCCAAATATTTGGTTAAAGTTTGATAAAAATCAACTTTTTATAATTATTTTCCATCAAATATGGAAATAGGTCAATCCGATTTGATAACAATCCGATCCATTTTGTTATAAATAATTGAGAAAATAAATAAATTTAGAATATAAAAAATAATCAAATTCAAAACATAAAAAGTTGAAAAATTTATAATTATTAAACATGTTTAAAAATTAGAAAATTTGAAGAAAAAAAAAAGTTGATTTCAACCAATGTTTTAAAAATCGACTCGAGGTCGAATCATTATCGAACCGATTATCAAATTGAATAAATAACTATACACATAAATGTAAAATATTATAAAAACAATAGATTTTTTAATTTTAGTTT
>CAIGRR010309314.1:0-12436 GCA_903798365.1 Fraxinus sp. 1973-6204 | reverse complement strand
ATCTCTATTGCTGCCCTATAAATATCGGGCTTTGATTCTCATTATAATACACACAAAAGTGTATTGACTTTTATTCTCTCTTTTCACAACATAAGCGTGTTTTTAGCTAAATTATTGTCAACAAATGACTATAATGAGCCTGCCAGTTTTTTTTTTTTGCCACATCAGCGAGTCTATCAAAGTTTCTAACGTTGAATTATTGAGTAATGAATGGAATAATGATTTGATCAGTGATCAGCATAAACTTTTAAAGTTATTAGTTAATGATATAATAATTTAATAAGCTCGATGACCATAAAAGAACTTTTAAAACTTAATGTTCAATTAAATAACAACTTGATAAGTTTAGTGACCATAAAAAATTTATAAAGTTTAATGATAAATGAAGAATATTGAGCAAAGTTCAATAATCATTTGAATTTTTAACCCTGAAAAAAAATGTATAGAAGCATTTTGTAGTCTTCTACTTCTTGCATTATGCAAACGGAATAAGAACGAAAATAAGTAGGACATTTTTTGCTCTAATTTCAGACGAGCTTCTCCACTCTAAAGCTTGTCCCACCTAAATATAGGGATGGCAACGGGCGGGTCGGGGAAGCTCTTGCCTTTATTTTATTTTTTTTAGTTTTTGATAATTTGTTTTTATTGCTCCCATTTATTAGATTGAGACAAATAATTTTAGTTGTCATTTTTTATTAGAACTAATGAAATTTCGTGAAATTTTTCATTAAAAGTATTTAATTCTAAAAAAATAAAAAGAATTAAACGGGGCGGGGCACCCGTTATCCATCTCGGGGCAAAATTCTTCACCATGTCCCCGACCCAAATACTTGATTAAGTGGGTAATCCCCGCCTTGTTCGGGGCGAGGCCCCGTGGATATCGAGTTTGTCGAATAATTTTTTTGCCATCCCTACCTAAATACAATTACCTTGCCTTATAAAGTTAAGTCAATTCAAGAACTCCCCTTAATGATGCTCACTAGTGATTTCTATTTCTCGTGCCAATTGGTTTTATGCTCGTTCGTGCTTCTTGATATGGCAATTTCGAGCTTTTCGACAGGTGCCTAGATTCCCACTAGTCACTCTGAGAGTTAGCTAGGAATGAGTGTGAGCCAATTCTTCTTAACTGGAGAGAGTTTTTACAAGGTATTTGGGCTACAAAGATGAATATTGTCATTTTTAGTTTCTAATCTATAAATGTTGTCATTACTTCACAACATGTTCGATTGAGTTTATAAGTAGAAATATTAAATATAATATTACCTATAAATGGTCGAAAGAACAATACAATAGGTATAATAATTTTTCTTTTCTTGAAAAAATAAAGGACTCTGAACCCAACCTCACGTATTCTAAACCTCTCTACTCACTAGTATTTAGAGAATGCCCAATATTATCATATAATTGATCGTGAAAAAAAAAATACCCCCTCCATCCGACAAGAATATAATGTTTGCTTTTCTTTTTCATTTGTCTCAATCTATAGGTCGCTTTCCATGTTGAGAGTATACTTGATTTTTTGTTTTCATAATGAATAATGCTATTTGTAGTCGACAACTACAGTAATTGCCCTAGGTGACATTCTATATGGTAGATTATTATTTGATACATTAATTTTTTGTATTTTTGTTGCCTCAAATAATATACCACAATAACAAATTGACATATAGAATGACTACTGCAATCGCTGATTATGAATAATTTTACATTTTTTTAATATACTTCTATTTTATGTACCTTGTTATAAATAAATATGAACTATTCCAGCTTAAACCCTTATTTATTAGGAAAAATGTAAGAAAAAATTATATTTCTAATTATATTTTTTCGATTTGTATAAAAATGAAAACAAGTTTATTTTGTGGGATGGAGGAGGTATTACTTAAATATTAATATTGTCGNCAAACGGGTACATAAGGAAAAATGTAAGAAAAATTTATATCTCTAATTATATTAATTATATTTTTTTGAGTTGTGTAAAAATGAAAACAAGTTTATATTTGTGGAACGGAGGAGATATTACTTAAATATTAATATTGTCGAGAACGCTGAAGTCTGGACCGTAGAAAATTTCTTTCCCATGGAGTGAGTGATATGATATCTACGTTTACTAACAGAATGGCTGGCACGAGAAACAGTATCGTGATCGGTGATTTTATGATTATTAATCACTACCAGACAACACACTCCATCAAACCATGTCCCTCAGATATTTTCTATATATAATATCTTTAATCTCCAGTATCAACGCTATACACATTTACATACACTTTCATAGAGGCAGAGAGAAAAATGGCGACTTTTTCGTTCTACGTGGCGACGGCAGTGTTATCGCATCGACGTTCTAATTCAAGGCTAATTGATTTCAGTGGCAGAAATGGAAGCTGTGAGCTGTTTTTGACGAGAAGAAGGGTAAAATCGTCATTCTATGTGAAGAGTGTTTCCAGTGAGCCGAAGCAAGAAGTAATTGATCCGATCACTGAAGAAGGTTCGGTTTGTATATTACACTTACGATGGATGTTTTGATGCTATGTTATGTAATCTGTGTTAATTATCTTTTATTTTTATTGCTTAACGCTTCAAAAATTGTTAAGAGGATTTTAGTTTCTGGAAATTTTGAGGTAGATTTATATTCCTAGTTTTTGGATGAGAGTATCAGTTGGAGTTTGATGCTATTTTTATTGTCTACCATTTCGAAAATTGTTAAGCATTTGGAAAAGACTAATTTCTGGAAAATTTGAAATTATGAGGTCAATTTAAGTTCCTAGCTTTTGGTAGAGATTCTACTTTGGATATACTAATTGCAGTACAAGCAGAAGAATTGACGAATTCTTTCTCAGCCTAATTAACTTAGAAACTCCTGTGAATTATAATATATCTTAATTTTCTGCGTTTTTATTGCTCGCCACTCAAATATTGTCAAGCATTTGGCAAATTTTAAATCTTGGAAATTTAAATATGTCAGTTCCACTTAAGTTCCTAGCTTTTAAATGAAATTTTCTTTGGATCTATTACAGTATAAGCAGTGAAATTCATGAATTTCTTAGTCAGCATGACTAATCTAGGAACATCTGTGATTTATAAATGCTTGACTAATAGATATCAGGTTTAAAAGTTTACAGCTTTACTTGGAATAACGAGTTTCGAACTGGAGATCATCATACCTTTATTTACAGTAAAATCTTGTCGGTATTTAGGCTTCCGCATCCTCAATAACAAGGAGTCAAGAAATGAAATTCCATAAAGAATCTTATCTAAATACACAGAGCTGCATACATGTGTTCACTGTACAAAGCTGTTTAATCGAAAAAGAGAGGGAGAGTCTTTTGTGCTCTATTATGGGCAGGAAGGGGCCATTTAAACATATGTGGGTGGGGGGGGGGGGGGGGGTTATTGAACAAGCAAGCTAGAGAAAGCACAGGCAAAGAAATCGGCTTTTTTGCTAAAAAGAGGGGGAAAAGTGCTAATTCCAGAGTATGTGTAACTTTTTACAATCACGACGTTGAATAATAATAATAGAATGTGAATCAATTTAAGTTTCCAGCTTTTGGATGAGATTTTCTTTGGATATATTGCACTATAAGCAGTGTAATTCAAATTTCTTAGTCAGCATTACTAATCTAGGAACATCTATGATTTATAAATGCTTGAATAATAGGTATCTAGTTTAAAAGTTTACAAAAACTCGTGAACTGGAGATCTTAAACCTTTATCTTAGAGTAAAATTCTGGTCAGTATTTATGCTTCCACATCATCAAAGTTTGTGCTTTTATGTTTCTTTTTGTATAATATTTATGATATCTTTATCTAGAATTGACATATTTGTCAAAAATTGAATCATGGATGCATAGAGCAAGTATTTGATTGATCAAGAGGCAGTAGTTTGTAGCTTTATGCTAATGAACTTAGGTTTAACTATTTGACCTCGTGTGTTGATTTTAGGAGTTCATAGTTATCAGAGTTCGTTTAAACCCGATGCTGCATCTATTGCCTCAAGTATCAAATACCATGCCGAATTCACACCATTATTTTCTCCTGAACATTTTGAGCTCCCCAAGGCTTTCTATGCTACTGCCCAAAGTGTACGTGATGCATTAATCATCAATTGGAATGCAACATACGATCTTTATGAAAAGATGAATGTAAAACAAGCATACTATTTATCAATGGAATTTCTACAGGTTTGTACTGAGTCCTTCTCAATAGTTTTGATTATTAACATCAGAAGCCTAGCACTACTGCATATGTGGACTTGTATCCTTGACAAAAATCTGCCATGTTGAGCTCTTGGTTACTTCTTCTTTCTGTGACAAAACATGTTTCTTCTCAGGGTAGAGCATTGTTAAATTCAATTGGTAATTTGGAGCTCTCTGGTGAATATGCAGAAGCTTTGAAAAAGCTTGGTCACAGTCTCGAATCAGTAGCTTCACAGGTCAGATTGTCTCGTGATTATTTCAATTGGGATACGTTGGAAGTGGACAGTTTGTCAGCAACCTTTCTTTGTATATCAGAATTTAGTTTACAATGTAATTGTTAGGGTGGCTCTGTTAAATGATCTAGACTTTGATCACTTTTAGTCTTCACTAAATTACTTGTATCATAATTTAGTTTTCTACGTCTGCAAGTATTATGCCATAATCTTGCTTTATTGCAATATGGTCTGCGGATTTGTCTGTGCTGAAACATGTACTTGGGCTAAAAAATACGGGGACCTTTGACACATAAATGATATTGAGATAAAAGACTACTAGGATTTGCAAACTCCAAGAAAGTACTAGCCATTCTCTTTCCTTTCTTTTTGCTAATTGTTCAACTTATCCATAACAGGAGCCAGATGCTGCTCTTGGAAATGGGGGTTTGGGCCGACTCGCTTCCTGTTTTCTGGACTCATTGGCAACCTTAAATTATCCAGCATGGGGTTATGGACTTAGGTACAAGTATGGCTTATTTAAACAGCGGATTACAAAAGATGGACAAGAGGAGGTTGCTGAAAATTGGCTCGAAGTATGCTTGCTTTTATTCATTTCTTGATTCATTCATATATGCACAGATAGAGTGTTTGGAATTTACAGTCATACTCCAAGAAAGCTTCTGGAAACAATTCATCGAATGGTTTCCATAATGATAGGTTTATGTAAATCCTCCAGTATATCCTAGTAAACTTAAGTTTCCATGCAGATGGGCAATCCTTGGGAAATTGTGAGAAATGATGTCTCATATCCTGTGAAGTTTTATGGAAAAGTTCTTACAGGATCGGATGGGAAGACGCGTTGGATTGGTGGAGAAGATATAGTTGCTGTTGCATGTGATGTGCCAATACCAGGATATAAAACCAAAACCACAATCAACCTTCGACTGTGGTCCACTAAGGTTCCATCTGAACAATTTGATTTATATGCTTTCAATGCTGGAGAACACACGAAAGCATGTGAAGCCCAAGCAAATGCTGAGAAGGTATGCATATTAAATACGGTATAAACTTCTGTTGTTACGTGCTTCCTAATTCCTTAAATATTGCTCTTATATGCAAATGCACCACCAACTTCACAAGATTAACCTATCTTATGCTTTTCTCTGACATCAGATCTGTTACGTACTCTACCCTGGGGATGAATCAACGGAGGGAAAGATCCTAAGACTGAAGCAACAATATACCTTGTGCTCAGCTTCTCTTCAAGATATTATTGCACGATTTGAGAGGAGATCTGGTGGAAATGAGATATGGGAAGAGTTTCCTGAAAAGGTTGCAGTTCAAATGAATGACACTCACCCAACACTATGTATTCCAGAGTTAATGAGGATTTTGATGGACTTCAAGGGCATGAGTTGGGAGAAAGCTTGGAGTATTACACAGAGGTACTTCCCCTTTTTAATGGATAAGGTATTTTGTTCTTTCCGTGGACCATGTCAGAGAAGTTCTTCAAATCCTTAAATATATACTGGAATATAATGCAAAGTAAAATTATAGTGTTTGAAGACAAAAATTTTAAAACTAGTTTTGTCCCCTTTTAATAACATAAGCATTTAAATGATGCGTTCGACTTGGTATCCAAAGCAAACAAAGGTCTTGGTTCTGTGTCTCAATCTCATCCTCACCTATTCGTGAAAACATGAAAAACTTGTAACTGTCATCTAATTGAGGGATGTGCTCAAGATTAGATTTAGCAAATAGGTTTTTCCCTCTTAATGATATTAAACTTTTAGATGAGATAGTTCAGTAAAATTTTAACAAATTATTTGGCTTTGGACCGGTTTATGAATCATAGATAAAATTAATCAATGCATACACAGAAGCATCCAATTCATCCCCAGATACTCAGGTCTTTGTGATTTATGTCTTCTGAACTCTTCCAGGCAATAATAGAATTTCAAAGGCAGACACAAAGTCTATGGTAGAGCGGTGCTAAAATTTATCTAGGAATCCCTCTCTATTACGCCTAACTATATAATCTTCGCGGGTTATACTTGTGTTGCTGTGTATTCCTTGTTCGGAAAATTTTGATTTGTTGCCGTCTTAAATAATGGCTTTGCATATGTGGCTGAACTTTGACTTGGTATCTTCTGTAACTTTATCATAAAAAAATTGTTCGATGTGCCTTGTGACTCCATCCATGCATCTAGTTCCAACAAAAAACTTTCTACTGTCTCAAGTTTTCTGCTACTAAACTAACTTTTCACGTGGTGTGTTCTTTGCAGAACTGTGGCATACACAAATCACACTGTTTTGCCTGAGGCCCTGGAGAAATGGAGTTATGAACTAATGCAAAAACTGCTGCCAAGACACGTTGAAATTATAGAGATGATTGATGAACAGGTGTTAAGACACATGAATAAATCAACAAATCCCATATTTCCATGAATTTATCATTATTTGAATATCATGACATTTTAATCATCTTTCAGTTAATTCAAGACATAATATCAGAATATGGCACATCAAATCCTGAAATCTTGGAGAAAAAAGTGAATGCAATGAGAATTTTGGAAAATTTTGATCTGCCTGCATCTTTGGCTGATTTATTTGCTAAACCAGAAGAAATCGTTATTCACGAAACTAGCGATGAAGTTGTGCCTGCGGATGAAGATGAACTTGAAGAAAAAGACCCACAGGAGGAGAAAGTTGTAGCTAAACCAGAAGAAATCATTATTCACGAAACTAGCAATGAAGTTGTGCCTGCGCATGAGGATGAACTTGAAGAAAAAGACCCACAGGAGGAGAAAGTTGTAAAACCCAAACAAGCTCCTATACCACCGAAGATGGTCCGGATGGCTAACCTTTGTGTTGTAGGTGGTCATGCCGTTAATGGAGTTGCAGAGATCCACAGTGAAATAGTTAGAAAGGAAGTCTTTAATGACTTTTTTCAGGTAAATTTCTCAATAAGATTATGGAACTCTTTTTCATTGTTCGATCATGTATCATTTGCTGATTTTTGGTGGATTATTGTACTTCTCCTGTGTAGCAAGAGGTTTTCATTTGTAAATCTTTTGCAGCTCTGGCCTGAGAAGTTTCAGAACAAAACAAATGGTGTAACGCCTAGAAGATGGATCCATTTCTGCAATCCAGATCTAAGTACCATTATTTCTAAGTGGATAGGTACAGAGGATTGGGTCCTGAATACTGAGAAATTGGCAGAACTGCAGAAGGTAATTCATGTAGTCTCCCACATCCAACTTTTATATACAGCACTCATATTGCTAGATTATTTGTAATAGGCCATTAAATTCTGGAATCGTTTCCGTGTCTTAACTGGCTCAGTACAGGACCTTTATTTGTTCCAGCTTATTGAGCTGATAAGTACTTCCTAAACAATTAAGTCCTCATGTTTGTCACCTCAAGTTACACAAAACCTGTGTTTCTGGAGTTGCATAATATAGTTTCACTTTATAATAACTTCTACATTTCTTAACGGATTATTAAATCTAGAAAGATTTTGCTTATATGTTTGTTTCTTCCATTCTATGTATGATTCAACTCTCTATACCTTACAGAATTAAGTAGGACTTTTAGGTTCAGTTCTTTTATACATGCACTATCTTTAAACTCAGTAGATTATTTTTCTTTTCTTATCATTATTGAAGCCATATAATAAATTTTAACGCGTGAAAAAATCAATGCAGTTTGCAGATAATGAGGATCTTCAAATTGAGTGGAGGGCAGCCAAAAGAAGCAACAAGATCAAGGTTGCTTCATTCCTCAAAGACAAGACAGGGTATTCGGTTAACCCAGATGCAATGTTCGACATCCAGGTCATTTTCTCTCCTCTTACGGTTGTGGTTTGAATTTTTTAACAATCTACATCTGATGGGCATATACATATTTCCTAGTCATCATTTTCGAGATCAATTCTTATATTTCCTTTCCACACAATTTTCCGACGGTATTGGTGACAATGGAATGTGGCTGCCATTTTTCAGGTAAAACGCATTCATGAATACAAGCGACAGCTATTAAATCTCTTGGGAATTGTTTATCGCTATAAGAAAATGAAAGAAATGACTGCAGCAGAAAGGAAAGAAAAGTTTGTTCCTCGAGTTTGTATATTTGGAGGAAAAGCATTTTCCACATATGTACAAGCAAAGAGGATTGTAAAATTTATCACAGATGTTGGAGCTACCATAAATCATGATCCAGATATTGCTGATTTGTTAAAGGTAAAAGCTTCCTCCTAATATCGTTAAATTGTATTTCAATGTCATTGAATCATTTATTTCTTGTGGTTGACTTTATGCTTCTCATATGCAAAGAAAAAGGGATTTGTCATATAAGGTTTTTGTGGGATTGCTTGGTATATGTTACTCTTAAGTTGCTTGGTGCACATTCATTCACACAAATCATGGTTTTAATTTCGTTACGTTCAACCTCTATCTAGGTTGTATTTGTTCCAGATTACAATGTAAGTGTTGCTGAATTATTAATTCCCGCAAGTGAACTTTCACAACATATCAGGTGGGTAAGCTCATACTTGGAAGTATTAGATTCATCATATCTCGCGAAAGAAAAATGTGTTCCCTTCATTAACAGATTCAACAAAACATCTGACCTCCACTCCACTCCTCCCCACCCCGTTTCCTTATTTAGTACTGCCGGTATGGAGGCCAGTGGGACCAGCAACATGAAGTTTGCAATGAATGGCTGCGTATTGATTGGGACCTTGGATGGTGCCAATGTTGAAATTAGGCAGGAAGTTGGCGAGGACAACTTTTTCTTATTTGGAGCTCAAGCTCATGAGATTGCAGCACTTCGGAAAGAGAGAGCCGAGGGCAAGGTACAGTTCAACTCCATTTTCCCTGTGTGTGCCCAGAATCTTTAAAATCTAAGACCTGTTTCCTTCATTGCTATTTTGAATTGTTTTCAAGTTTGAATATAGTGGCCTTGTAAAACTGGATTGTGGGATGTCAATGTATAAAGACCGGTCATGTGTTTATCAAACTTGTTCAAAACCAATCCATCTTACATTCTCCAAGTGATGTTCATTTTGGGATTGACTCATTTTTATCTTCTCGTTAATTGCAGTTTGTGCCAGATGAACGCTTTGAAGAAGTCAAGGAATTTGTTAGGAATGGTGCTTTTGGGCCTTATAATTATGATGAACTAATGGGGTCCTTGGAAGGGAATGAAGGATTTGGCCGTGCTGACTACTTCCTTGTGGGCAAGGACTTTCCAAGTTACATCGAATGCCAAGAGAAGGTTGATGAAGCATATCGAGATCAAAAGGTGAGTTATATCAAGCCTTAGTCCATGCACATGCATGTATTCAACAACTTCTTATCTGCATGAACTTGAAATTCAAACTTTTTTCTTTGTATTCGAAGTTGGGAAATAACAGTTCGAGTCCCCCAAACTATTCCAAAAGTAGTAAGTAGATCCTTGATCTATTCTTTTGGCAGGAAGCACTGGGGTCCACCAGTGGATGAATTTCGCCCATTTGACCATTAAGTCTTTTAAAATTTTCATTTGAAATACAATTACTCTTTAGCTGAAAAATGAGACTAAGCCCCCTTTCGGTGTGGATTAAAAGCTAAGTCAAAGTCAACAATTAATTTTAACAACAAATTTCATGGGACCCACAACTTTTATACCACTCATTTAATCAAATTCTATCAAAATCTACTAAAAATCTGATTTTTAGCTACACCAAGCAATGACTAAATTGAAAAGAAAGAAATAGTAAAACTTTTGAAAAGAGCAAATTAAATCTTCTGTGATTCTAGATGTGCTGATAAACTCGACTCTCATTTCTTCCCATCGAAAGTGTGGTTGGGGACATTGATCGTAATCATCCCATTTGAAGTTTTACCTTGAAATTCCTCCACCCCACCCCCCAACATTATCAACACCATGAATTAAATCCTACTTTGGCTTCCATTACTCTATGCCTAATATGCCCACTTGTTATTTTGCAGAGATGGTCAAAAATGTCTATACTGAATACAGCAGGCTCCTTCAAGTTCAGCAGTGACAGAACAATTCATGAATATGCCAAAGACATATGGTGCATCAAACCCGTTGAGCTACCTTAGAGATGAGTATGCAGTAATATCCAATCAGTGATATAAATAATGAAATAATATTACCATGTAAGAGAAATAAAGTCACCATGTCAGAGGATTTATTGTACCGTGGTGGGCGAATCTGTCTTTTTCCTAGTCTAGTACCCGTTGGTTCTTGAACTACCGTAAATTTTGTAAAGTAGCTACTGTTGCTCTATTGAGTTATAGCCATGGCAGCTCAGATGACATGGAAATGACTAGTAATAAAGAGTTTTATGGCGCATATTTGTAATATTTCTGATACGTTGTTTAACGATGTGGATTGAACACTGGTGGTCGGTATTAAAAAGGAGAAAGAAGATGTCCCTGGTGTATTGGTTCCTTCTAAGTGGCTAACTGCCTAACTGGTTTTATAATATGATTAAAAAATAGGAAAAAGATTTTGACTTTACGTACAAAATATTTTATTGTATGAATGTGATTGAAAATGAGTATGTAAAAAAAAAAAACAAACAAAAGTTAGAAAATAATGATTGTCAAATAGGGGCTAAAACGAAAAAGTAAAAGCGAAGAAGGCCGGACATGTTTGGTAGGATTTTAAGGAAGAGGTTGGGATGAAATTTGACATTTGTCTTGTCTAGCTATGTTCACAATCGGTGCAACACACGTGACACCTCTCGTGTTGTGTGGTTTAAATTGCTTTTACTAAGTTATTATTAAATTAAACAAGATTTGCAATGCAGCGGTCAACATTACAAAGAGAGGTAGGAAAAATATTATATTTCATCGAGTGAAAAATGAAGTGTTGTACATGTATTTATTTTATCGTATAACACGTGATAGCAGGATAAGACTAATATATTTTGGGGGTTATATTTTGGTTATAGTCTAAACTACAACAATGTCAATCTGCTAGTGTTTAGTTATACCTGAATTTGTTAGATTGAGCTCTATTTGATGGCTTAGTGGATGATGTCGATTCTAGCTTATCCCCAACTACCTCTTCTGGCTTAACCAAGTTCTGGAGCTCCCATTAGAGATACCGATCTTGGATAATAGTTGAGTGAACTTAGCTGATGATAGAGGCTTGGTAAGAGTGTCTGTCAATTGATCATTAGAGAATATACGATACATCAAAGGCTCCATCGGAGTCATGGTTTCGGTCAAAATGATAACCAATTTCTATGTGCTTCATGCGCGACTGACATAGATATGCAGCAATAATATTGTCACAATAAATAGTGGGATAATGGGAAATATGATGTGTATTTCTTGCAAGAGATAATGTATCCAAAGAACTTTAGTAGAACACGAGGCAATGGCCCGGTATTCAGCTTCTGTAGAGGAGAAAGCAACAGTCTTTTGTTTGTTGGAGCACCAAGAGATGGAGGCCACCTAGGAACACAATATATACAGAAGTAGAGGATCGGTCATCATGATTTCCTGCCCAATCAGCGTAGGTGAAAGCACTGAGTGGAAGATCAAGTTTTTTGCTTAAGAATAGACCATGGTAAATAGTGTGTTTGAGGCAACGCAAAATACGCTTTGAGGCTGTCCAATGAGTCTCAGAAGGGCAATGCATGAATTGGTATAACTTGAAACAAAAAAAAAAAAGATATTAGGGAAGGTTAGAGACGGATATTGGAGGGCACCACCAACTTGAAGGCAAAGGGTGGCATCTGTAGGAGCAGGGGAGGACCCAGGATATTTGTCCAGTGTGGACGGTATCAGTAAAAAAGAAAAAAAAAAATTATAACACAAGCATTTTACTAAAATGAAATACCTTACAATTGTTCTTTACGAGTTTTCATATTTTGATATTTTTGTACAATCGCCCCATTATCAATCTTTAAGAATATTTCTTTCTCCACATAAACAATAAGGCGATCATCCATCCACTCATCTCCAATTCGATTGCACAATCTATTCTTCACAATGTTCATGG
>CAIGRR010309232.1:0-10083 GCA_903798365.1 Fraxinus sp. 1973-6204 | reverse complement strand
TTGTTACTTTATTGACACACGTGTACACAGACATGGTTTTTTCCATCTTTGCAGTTCTTATTTACTATTTTCTTTTGATGTGTAATCGGCTTTCAAAATCATTTTCTTTCTGAAGTAGTAAAGCATCATAATTGTGTATTGTAAAGCTCAAAACTAAGAGAACATCATCTTTCTTGTACTACTGTTTCCTATAATATTTGGTTGCAGATTCAAGCGGCTTTCCGAACCGATGAGATTCGGAGGACTCCTCCAACCCCACAAGATGAAATGAAGGCTGGAATGAGCTACTTCCATGAAACTATCTGGAAAGGTGTGCCAAAATTTATGCGCCGTGTTGATACAGCACTTAAGAATATAGGGATTGAAGAGCGAGTTCCTTACAATGCTCCACTCATACAATTCTCTTCATGGATGGGTGGAGATCGTGATGGTATGAATGAACATGCAACTCAAGAAAAGATTTATAACCTCCTCTCTTTGAAATTAATGCTTTAAACCTGTTTCAAATTGAATACAGGCAATCCAAGGGTAACTCCTGAGGTCACACGCGATGTTTGCTTGTTGGCCAGAATGATGGCGGCTAATCTGTACTATTCCCAGATAGAAGATCTCATGTTCGAGGTATTCGATGACTACTTCGCAACTTATCCGAGATTGTCAAACATCTTGTTCCTGATTCAGGTTTTAGGCCTTATAGTCTATATGTGATTACTCATCTTCTAACTCATTGATTTTGGTAGTTGTCCATGTGGCGTGGCAGTGATGAGCTCCGTATACGAGCAAACGAACTCCATAAATCTTCAAAGAGAGATGCAAAACATTTCATAGGTAACCTTTTAATATGTACTAATTTCACATTTGCTTTTTTAATCTTTTCTTAAAGCTTAAAACCTTCTTCCTATAAGTGAAAATTACAAAATTGGAGGCTATTTCAATGACTACTTCCAAATTTTGAATAACTAGAACATTGAATTTTCCTTTCATGCAGAGTTCGGGAAACAAATTCCAGCGAACGAGCCCTATCGTGTCATCCTTGGCGACGTGAGGGATAAGTTGTATCAGACACGTGAGCGTTCTCGTCATTTATTAGCCCATGGAACATCCGAGATCCCAGAAGAGGAAATTTACACAAATTTTGAGGAGGTATCTTCGAAAACACTGCACACACTCGGACGCACACATTCAAATTCATATATAACCTTCATGACATTACTTAACATAACTGGTTTGTAAGTTTGTTCCTGATATACAGTAAAAATCATTTCATAAAAGTCATTTAGTTATGTAAAAAAAATATGCATGACATTGTAAAATGGTTGTTCTGTGTTTGCTCTGCACCTGCAATGTTGTAATCTGTACATTAACTCGCAAACATCTATGCTAATCTTTGAATTTGTATAATGATCTTCCATTTATATGTAATTAAATCAGTAAATTCCCGAAAATAAGGTTCTTTCTGAATCACTTTTGAATTTCATGCAGTTCCTGGAACCTCTTGAACTCTGCTATAGATCGCTTTGTGCTTGCGGTGACCGCCCAATAGCTGATGGGAGTCTTCTGGATTTTCTAAGGCAAGTTTCCACATTTGGGCTCTCACTCGTGAGACTTGATATAAGACAAGAGTCGGATAGGCACACTGATGTCCTAGATGCCATTACCAAACACTTAGAAATTGGCTCGTATCGAGAATGGTCCGAAGAGCAGAGGCAGGAATGGCTCATGTCTGAACTAAGCGGCAAACGACCCCTATTCGGATCTGATCTTCCACGGACCAAGGAGATTGCTGATGTTTTGGATACATTTCATGTATTAGCAGAACTCTCGCCTGACTGCTTTGGAGCATACATTATTTCAATGGCCACAGCACCATCTGATGTGTTAGCCGTTGAGCTTCTACAGCGTGAATGCCACGTGAAGCACCCTTTGAGAGTTGTTCCGCTCTTTGAGAAATTAGCAGATCTCAAGGCTGCTCCTGCTGCAGTTGCACGCCTTTTCTCGATTGATTGGTATAGAAATAGGATTAATGGTAAGCAAGAAGTCATGATTGGGTACTCAGACTCTGGCAAAGATGCTGGTCGGCTATCAGCAGCTTGGGAATTGTACAAGGCTCAGGAAGAGCTTGTCAAAGTTGCAAAGCAATATGGAGTGAAGCTAACTATGTTCCATGGTCGAGGTGGAACTGTGGGAAGAGGTGGAGGCCCCACCCACCTTGCCATATTGTCTCAACCTCCAGACACTATAAATGGATCTCTTCGCGTAACAATTCAGGGAGAGGTAATCGAGCAATCATTTGGCGAGGAACACCTATGTTTCAGAACACTCCAACGTTTTACTGCTGCTACACTTGAACATGGAATGCGGATCTCAGTCTCCCCAAAGCCCGAGTGGCGTGCCCTTTTGGATGAAATTGCTGTTGTGTCCACGGAGGAGTACCGCTCAATTGTCTTCAAAGAACCCAGATTTGTTGAATATTTTCGCCTTGTAAGTAACTATAAATGGTTCTTCATATTTGTTGCTTGTCCCTAATGATAATTTTAACAAGCATTATATTCTTTTCGTTACTTTCAGGCCACGCCAGAATTGGAGTATGGTCGGATGAACATTGGTAGTCGTCCATCGAAAAGGAAACCAAGCGGAGGCATTGAATCACTAAGAGCTATTCCATGGATCTTTGCCTGGACCCAGACGAGGTTCCATCTCCCTGTTTGGCTTGGCTTTGGGGCCGCATTCAAATACACCATCAAAAAAGACATTCATAACCTCAATGTACTGCAAGAGATGTACAACAATTGGCCTTTCTTTCGAGTAACAATTGATTTAGTAGAGATGGTGTTTGCCAAGGGAAACCCTGGTATTGCTGCTTTGTACGACAAACTCCTAGTTTCAGAAGATCTATTGTCATTCGGTGAGCATTTGAGGGTAAACTATGAAGAAACAAAGAGTCTTCTGCTCCANGCTTTGTACGACAAACTCCTAGTTTCAGAAGATCTATTGTCATTCGGTGAGCATTTGAGGGTAAACTATGAAGAAACAAAGAGTCTTCTGCTCCAGGTAGATACATATTACGTCATTTTAAGAATGAAGTTACAAGATTTTATTTAACTTTTTCCTCTTTTGGTAGATTGCTGGACACAAGGATCTTCTAGAAGGGGACCCCTACTTGAAGCAACAACTTCGTTTACGTGATGCCTACATTACGACCTTGAATGTGAGCCAGGCTTACACTCTGAAGCGAATTCGGGATTCAAACTACCATGTCCAGCTGAGGCCACACATTTCCAAAGAATACATGGAAACAAAATCGGCTGATGAACTTGTGATGTTGAACCCTACGAGTGAGTATGCCCCGGGGTTGGAGGACACTCTTATCTTGACCATGAAGGGTATTGCTGCTGGAATGCAGAACACTGGTTAAATTTATTTTGTTTTCTTTTTAATCTCTTTGTATGAGAATAAGACTGTGCTGTGGTGGTCACTGTTGTGCTATGAACCTGTTATTCGTAAACACGCTTTATGAATAAATTTCTTTGCTCATATTCCCGTTCGCAGTTAATTTAGCATTGATTATAATACGAACAATTCTCATATGTAAAATACAGTTTTACGAGTCTCTTCCTCGTACGCATGGGATGAATAGCAAACTCCTAATCTGAATGCACCCCAAACTCGTAATTAAAGAATATGACTTAATAAAAGTATAAAACAAGCATTGCAGTCAAATACCGATGAGTTAGTAGGTTAGTGAGATGTACCTGAATGATTAACACAAGTGTCTAGATGGTGTTAGTCCCAGAGTAAGACTCAACTAGCACCAAAAGTATAAAGTAAAATGAAAAATAGTAGAGAACGTAAATATTTATCGACCTAAGGTTTGACCAGGAATTCGTCCTAAAGTATGTGTCATAGGCTGACCACATGAGTAGACCTGGCAGTGTATGGTCCCTCGCCTCTATGCCCCTTTCCTTCATGGGATCGCCCGATTTCCATTCAGTGATGCGGCTAACACCCAGTTCTTCGTTTAGCGTCAGTTAAGAATTACTCTTGAATCCATTAACATAGTCTAAATATATAAGGTAAAAGTTTAGATTATAGATCGAGTCTCACACAGAGAGCAAAAATCAGGAAAACTCTTACAAGTATAATATTTGAAACCTCTCGCTAAGAGGAGGTACTTTTCCATTAATACACATAGAAACGACTTTCTTTTACACAATTTCTACACAGAAAATTGAAGAATGAAAGAAGACGACGAAGAACAGGAAAACTCTTACAAGTACAATATTTGAAACCTCTCACTAAGAGGAGGTACTTTTCCATTAATACATATAGAAACAACTTTCTTTTACACAATTTCTACATAGAAAATTGAAAATGAAAGAAGAAGATGAAGAGCAAAAAATGATAACCAAACTAAACAAAAGTAGGTCGATGGTAGATCCAACTTTATGTGCGTTGATGAAAGTGGTATTTTCACCTTTTCACAATTCTCTTTCCTTGACATTCACACTAATCGGTTTAAATCAAAATTTCGAGAATTGAAAGAGGAAAATAAAGACATTAGAATCGCATGATATACTCTTATTCCCTCCACAATTAGCAAGAAAACCAGCAATGGATTTCAAAGTCAACATTTCTTACAATAATCATTTGATAAATAAAATGAATTATATAGCTTGTATAAAATTGTTATTTTTATTTTTTACAGGGTGGAATTTACAAAATCCTAATAATCAAAGCCCCATTTTGCAAAATATGAAAAGTCCAATTTCTTCTTCAATTATTACGATCAAGAGTGGTAAAGAAGAAGGGGGCCATCCCATTCAACAAGAAAAGACCTTTTAATAGCGTAAAATCTCCGACCGAAATCTGAGAGACATTTGCAAAATTCAATTCAATGGCCAATAGCAATTTACCCCGGAGAATCATCAAGGTGAAACTTTGATCATCTTGTTATACACTCGATCCCTCTTCCAATTTTAAAAATTAGGGTTAAATTGTATTGATTATCGCGTTTCGTTATTTTTAATGGGTTTTTGTTTTTGTGATCTAATAGGAGACTCAGCGTCTTCTCAGCGAACCTGGTAAATCCTATTACATCATTATATTAATTTTTTGTTCGTATTTATAGATAAAGTCAATATTTGAGCTCAATAACATGAATTAGTTCGTTCTGTTACTTTTATAATATTGAGGTAATTCGGTGGTTTATTTTTAAATTTCACATATTATGGGCAGTTTAGTTTATAGGATCAGAAGGATTCAAGTTTAGTTTAGTAGTTCTGCCTGAATTTTTGTGGCAACTTGTTGAGGATTTCCTAATCCATCAAAACTTGAACTGTTTCAGAAGCTAGCCTTAATTAATTAGATTTTGATTTATTTGAGTGTTTTTATGCAGCACCTGGGATAAGTGCATCTCCATCGGAAGACAATATGCGGTATTTCAATGTAATGATTCTTGGTCCAACACAGTCTCCTTATGAAGGTAACTGGCGATGCATTTCCTTGTGACTAAAATGTTGTGTGGGCAAGGATGATGTTTCGTCGCCTGATATTCATGGTTTAAATATATGTTTCTATTTTGAACTTTCTCATATTCAGTCATTGCGTCCTTATAGAAATTTTCTCCCTATTTAATAAGAATATAGTTATCTATTTACCCTTCTACTTTGCTATGACTATTATACATGGTTAATCTGGAATTTACAAGCTTTGAAACATCTGAAGTGATAAGTGTTGCTCCACGGCATAGGTAGTGCGTGAATGGGAGATTTTCTGAGAATTATTGGCTAAATTTGTTATTGGAGTTCTTTTTGCTGTGTGAGTACAAGTGTCCATATAAACATCTGATTCCTTATGATTATGATAGACCTATAGACCTGTGCAAATTTTCCTTAATGCTGTTAGTAATTGGATTTTGTCATTGGAAATAGATGACTGTATGGTGGTAAACCACATCCCTCTCTTGTTAAGTGGGGTACATTTCTAGATTCAAAGATATTCTTTGCACATGTACAGTATGCATGGATCGAACATTAGTCATATTCTAAATGCCCATCAGAGGGTGTTACAAATTTTTTATTGTTTTGAAGCAATTTCTATCGTGTCATTTTCTCCTTTCGACCTTTCTGTGCAGGAGGTGTTTTCAAGCTGGAATTATTTTTGCCTGAAGAGTACCCAATGGCTGCTCCCAAGGTATCTTCAAAAGGCTGCATATGATGGCATTATTATTCATGCAATTTGTTGTAAAAAATACTTAATGCTATATATTAACTTTTTGGTTTCTTTTATGTCACACTACTGTCCCCTTTTGTTTTCGTAAGTTAAGAGAGTTTACAACTTAGGATTGAAGCAAAGTAAACAAGTCTAGAGAATTAAGAAATACATGCCTCACAAGTCTTGAGGCACGTTCCTCGCTTAGCATGTCCTAAATTCGTGGATATTCTCATAATCAAGTTGCTTTAAGGTGTGTTCATCATTCTTGTTAATCCCACTGCATCACCCCTGCTGCTGTAGTAGTTTTTACCCTCCCAATCCACCCGTAGTGAGAGCGAGAACAAGAACGAGAGGAAAAAGAGAAAAATTACAAGTCATATTATGCTTGAGTAGTGTGATGTTTTGTTCCTTGGTTTAGTAGCATGAGCTTTGATTATGAGCCTTTCCTTATCAAGACTTTTGGTGTTCAACTGCTGCATTTCCTCCATGGTTTTTAAGCCGAATCAGTGGCTGAATTATCTGATAACATCTGGGTTCTAGAAAGTCTACCCCACCACCCAAATGAACATTTATATGATACCCAAGTTACCTGATTATCGCTGGGGAAACTCTTTAATTTGGTAATTTGGCATTCATAGATCGTGCTTTATGGAGTGGTTATGCAGCAATGCCAAGGACTTGATGAGAACTGCTGATTTAGCATCGGTCCCAGTATTTGCCCTCCTTTACTTTCTCATATATTTCACTGGAACCTCCAAGAAACTACACTGGAATAATATATCAAGCCCCTGTTTGGTAGAGATTAAAATAAGATTTTTAGTAAATTTTGATGAAATTTGATGAGACGTGTGGTTGAAAAGTTGTGGATCCCATAAAATGTGGGTTAAAATTAACTGTTGACTTTGACTTGAGATTTTAGTTGGTTTTTAATCCAAACCAAACAGGGGCTAAATTAGCTGGTTCTGAAAATTTCTTATTTGGTGGGGATTTATTTAATTACATTTTAATCCTATCCCTGTTGCAGCATAGTTTGGATACTGCTTTGCGTGTATTCACGCATTTTTGATGAGTAAAAGTTGCGTGTCCGTACTAATGATTTTACACCGGATTGTACTCCATTTTTTATACTAAAGAATGTGTATAATGTGCTGTAGTACTACACTTGTGCAATCTCATCATTTTAAACAACATTCTATGCATGGACTTTCCTGACTGCCAGCTATTTAGTGTTGTGTGAGTAGGTCTTATATGCCATAATTGATACAACTATTTAGCGATGGTGATCTGTATGAAGTAAGCACCTCCCGTCTGTCCTGCAAATTTCACTATCGTCTTGACTATACACACATGACTCACAATTGTAACATTCCTCATATCCCGATTGGAAATGATATTTTAAGCTGTGAGATTTAGTACCTCAAGTCCTTGTAATTGGGTGTTTCTTCATCTTCGCGTGCTTTGTTTACCTCTCTACCATTCTCAGCTGTCAAAGTGGGTACAAAGAGGCCAGCTGCCTTGATTAATGACGTTTATTTGAATATTATTACGGTACTTCCTAGAGGAGTTATTCCTCTTGAGATCATTGAATAACCTGAATTCATGGTAAGTGGATGGTTACAATTGCTGCAATCATCGCAAGGGGAATTATAGTTTTTAAAGTCATGTCACTTGATGGAAATAAAAATCTAGGCTTTATTTGCATCGATTCTTAGTAATTGAAATCAGTCAAAAATGTGAGATCAAATTTAAAGGTAATTGTATTAGTTGAATGATGCAGAGCTGACTGTTTGTCGTTAACATCCTGTAACAGGTCCGGTTCCTCACCAAAATATACCACCCTAACATTGATAAGGTTCATACTTCGTTGCCCCAGTTTCAATTCTCTGTCTTTGTCCCAGTCTGAGTCCGATATTTAATTGTATTACTGTTGGGTTTTCTAAGCAGCTTGGAAGGATATGCCTTGATATTCTTAAAGACAAGTGGAGTCCTGCTCTTCAGATTCGAACAGTTCTTTTGAGGTACTAGAATCTATAGTGATTTTATTTTACAAAAGCATTTCACGTCAATGTAAATTTGGGGAAATGACCTAGAACTGTAGAAAATGTATTTTTCCTACATTCATTATTAACCTAAAACTGATATAAACTGAATTGTTTGAAGAAAAATGATTCGTGTAGCCGACCCCAAATTTATTTGGAATAAGGTTTAGTTTGTTGTTTTCTGTTGTATTTGGTGGAAGTGCGACCCTCCAACTTAGCTAATAGCCAAACGTCACTGCTGCACGTGCTATATTTCTTAAATACCCATAAATTTACTATTCTGTTGTCTCCATTTAGCATTCAAGCACTTTTGAGCGCTCCAAATCCAGACGATCCACTCTCTGAAAACATTGCTAAGCACTGGAAAACAAACGAGGTCGAAGCTGTTGAAACAGGTAAAGCTGTTACCGTACTTGTAGAGTTAACATGCCTTGCTTATAAGTAGAAACTCGATACTTATGGAAGTTCATATTTACTAAAATCCTGCAGCAAAAGAATGGACGCGTTTATATGCAAGTGGTGCGTGAAGTACATGGAACTCAGGGCTTTTGATATAACAAAAACATGTATTTGATTGATGGAAATATCGAAAACTTTGAAGGAATCGATGATGCTCAAACTAATGGGAATTCAAATTTATTTCCTGCTTTCGAACTATGTAATTGAAATTTTATAATGAGCCGAGATACTCTTGTTGTGTCTTTTCTTCTTCTTTGCTCAATTTTTACCTTGAGATTGGCAAAGTATACGGTACAACTGACATAGCCTCCTGAAATGTTGATCAGACAGTCAATATTTGAGACCCTCTATTTTGCCTTGTGTTGGGGATTTTACACTACAAGCCGTTACATGTCTTCGACTATACGGCTAAGCTTCTTGTGAATAAGATGCCACTTCACGAGAAGCTTAGGGAAAAAACCAAATATGTAAGAAAAATGGATTTTATAGGTCTTTTTCATTTTATGGTACCGTGACTCGACGTTAACGTCCCTTAAGTTGAAATAGTACTACACAAGGGCTAAGTCCTTGTTTGAGTCTCGTTCTTGCAAAAATTTATTTTTTTAAAACTCATTTGCAATCACATTTTTCAATAAAATAAATTTCACGTAAATTAGTAACTTTTTTTTTTATTTTTTAACAACCTATTTTTCGAAAAATCACTGTTTTAAAATACATTTTTTCTTCAAAACGAAGGCTCAAACAAGGGTTGTTAAGTATGTCGTTTTACTCTATTAAAATAATGTCATGCTATTTTTCAATTCATTTTCTCTAAAATAATGGTTTAGAAGAAATACACACATGAATCGGACAAGTGTAAGCTCTTGATAAAAAAAAAAAAAAAAAATCCTATAAAATGGAGCAGAACGGGCAAGAAAAACGATAACTGAAACACACTCAATGCGTCAGCCCAGGTCTTAAGACATGTCATCGTCACCATTCAGAAATCTAGGAGGATGGGATTCATTTTTAAACGGCTATATTTTCTGCACAATTCGTGGATTATCAGTCTGCTTAAAGCTCTATCATTTCGTACACTGTACGAACTGTACCAAAGCAAGGCTGCAGAGACTTTTATTATTAACTTCTGTCATTATTTTTTTGTGGGCCCCTTTTGGATTCTCCTTTGTTTGGACAGTAGTGTTCACTCCACGTCACTTATTTTTGGTACTGTAGATTGCACGCTTAGATAACGTCTGGAATGTATTTGAGTTTGTAACGTCAGTGTATCAAACATGTCCTTAGTGTTCTTTGACGACGCGGAAATTAAATTTGGTATAGACAATTTCTGGGCAACACTAGTCACAAGTGCAATGAATGAAAACAGGAGAAT
>CAIGRR010309193.1:0-11566 GCA_903798365.1 Fraxinus sp. 1973-6204 | reverse complement strand
AGGTCATAGAATATTGTTAAAGTTGAAAATAAATAGAAGGCTAGACTAACAAGGAAATCTCGCGAAAATATGAAAATCTTGCCAACTTGTTCTCTGCATGTTTCTGTGCGATCGCAAGTCCAAAGTACCATGTGCTCGCGTAACTTTGTGCAGAATTTCGTGATGTTTTCGGAATGTACTCATTGACGAAAATTCGACACTCAAACTGAAAGTTATGCCCATTTTAATCCACGCCACTAGTTTTCTTTCCGAATCTTGAATCCAACTCGTTTTGGCTCCCGAGCCCTTCACGAAACTTGAACTTTGACTTGTCAACTTCTTCAATTTGGACTTCAAATTTTGATCAAGTGACTACCTATCCTAGATCATATCAGATGACCTAACCGAGTGCACAAACAAGTTGAAGACAAAATCTACTGTCGCAGAAGAATATACCGACACAGTATTTCCACGTATCGGATTTTCGCGTGGACTTAAAAAGTTAAAATAATTCGTCTATTGTTTAGTTTAAGAAACAGCGAGTGGCCGTATTCTTCATCATAGATTATTTAAGTTTTCTTGAAATACTAGAACCCATTTCATCACTTTATTTTGCTTTGCAAAAATTGCATAGTAAGTTCTACTCTGACCCCTTAATTGTTTTCTTGGACCAGAAGAACCCTTTAAATTAGATAAAATACTAAGCATTACTTGTATTTTTCCAAGTAATTTCTCGATTTTATGTGAATTTTGTTTTGCCCTTTGCATTAGGTTAGAATCCCTAAAATCTTGTTGTCTTAGGTTGCTATTTTGCATATGATCTGTGGGCTGATGCAGAAAGTGAACTGCTTTTGAGCTGAGGTTAGAATTTCAGGGCTTGATTTCAAGTCCATCCCGATCCAGTCCTGGCGTTGTTTGTTTGTTTCGGAAATCAAACATTATAGTTTTATTTTTAATATTTTTTTTTTGTGGAAGTTTCTATATTGTCTTAGAACTGTTTTTAGATGGAAGCAAATACTGCTTCTAATTAATTGTGCTAAATATGAAGTTGGTTTTTCTTCTATTGTGGTTTATGTTTGGGTTTTTTGAGTATTGAATTTGTTATCATCACTGCAGGTTTTATTGATTATTGCATGATATTTTAGTTGGGTATATGATTTCTTTTGAGCTCAGGTTAGAATTTACTGTCATGATTTCGAGTACATCACAATCCCAACACAGTCCTGCTATTAGTTTTCTTGGCAATCAAACTTCAAGTTTTTATTGATATTTTTCGTTTAAGCTTTTTATACAGGTATTGGCTCAGATCTGTTTTTAGATAGAGAAAATACTTTTTCTGGGTAATTGTCCTAAATTAAAGTGGGTTTGTTCTAATATGGTTTATGTTCGGGTTTTGTGGAGTATTCTTAATGCAGGTTTTAAGGATTATTGCATGATATTTTAGTTGGGTAAAATAAATTCTTTTGCAAAGCTTTATATTTTTTTATTTTTTTTTTGCTGTCTATTGCATATGAGGTTTTAGGGGTAGTCTTTTATTGATTTTCCTTGTGTTTTAGTTTTTTATAGTTCCCTTTTCTCAAACAACTTTCGACATTAATATGGTTTGGGAAAAGGAATTATGTTTTGGATTCAATGATGGGCACTGTAGACTTGTGTTTCTCTTCTATTGAATCGAAAGATATCTGGCCTCATTATCTGATCTGGATTTAGTGTTTTAGTGAGATTCTGATAGGGAAGGAGACTAGCAATCTTTTAGGCATGGATATGGACGTGGGACTGAGAGATCGTAGAACGCAAATGAAAATAAAATTATACATTTATATGCTATATCATTATTTTTATAATTTCTTGTTTTTCAATATAATTAATACTCATTTTGAAGCTTAGATTAGAATATGCCAACATCGTGGCCATTGTATGTTGAGAAATTAACATTAAAATAGGACAATCGCCATATGGTGTGTTAATTAAACGTGAGTTGACCTACAAGACATGTCAGACACTAGTACTTGACCCCCACCCTTGGAGGAGTTTCCATGCCTTTCAACTGACAATCTAGAGTTTATCATATATGTCAACTTTGCAGCACGTGCTTTAAGTTTTAACCATGGAAATGCTTAAGAATGAAATTTCAGATGTCTATAGGTTTGGAAAACTTCCTGCTGTTTAGATTTCTCATTGTGGTTCTGATTACAATTGATATTCTTTCAAATTCTCTCTTGTATACAACGTGAGATAGGATAAGGATTAATTTTAATTTACTCCTAATTAAAAGGATGATGAAACTTATCGAACAAGAAGATTTTAAGATTTTGGTTTCTTTTGGCAATTAACATTGTACAATGCTTCATCAACCTTTTCTTGACTTTATTTTACTGGGAACATCATTGGGTCCTTAAAATGGAATTCTGTTTCACCATTCATGACATTTCCACTTGTCTGGTCGACAAATTCAGCTGCACTTTAAGGTTGAGATCTCAACATCGAGCTATTTATCATTACTTCTATTGCCATTTCCAGGTGAAGACAATGATTATCACAAAACAATACCGCTGCATACACTCTGCAAGTTGTCTTTGCACAAAAGGGCATCTTACTGAGGAAGTGATATTCCTGGTTTTTAATCAATTAAATTGGAACCCTAAGTTGGTTGCAACACTTTCTTGTGTATGTAAATGGTTTGACGATCTTGCCAAACGACTTCTCTGGAAGGAGTTTTGTAAGACACGAGCTCCTAAAATGATGCTTGATTTACAATCTAGTGGAAGTCACATTGTTGACGGTAACTGGAGAGCACTCGGAAAGCTACTCATATACTGTTCTGGATGTGACAAGGGTGGCTTATTCAATAACATTCACATTCCTGGCCACTTTGTCTACAGAACAAGGTTCTCAAGAACATCAGGGAAGAGCTTCTTATTACCACAGTGTAGAACTGATGTTTTATACGTGTCTGATCCCTGTGAACATCTTGACCAAGGGGATGAAGGGGATGTTGGGATTTTCCGAGGAATATTTAAATCCTTTGCGACATCGAAGGTACGAAAATTACTGATTAACAGGAGCGCACCACTGCATCCTACAGAGTTATGTCCATATTGTAAGGCGAAGTTGTGGAACATGCTGCAAGCTAAGATGATACCAGCAAGTGCAAGCTGTAGGTTGGGTGCTTATGAAGATTGCATTGAGTATTATGTGTGCCTTAATGGGCACGTGCTTGGGATTTGTACCCTTTTGCCCTTGTCTGATACAGATGAAGCTTCTGAGGAGTGATGTTTTATTTTCACAACATGCATCTTTAATCAGGTTTTGTTTTTGTTTTCTTATGTTCTCATTTCTAGCTTTCAAGATGGCATTCTCTCTTTCCCTTCTGCTGCCTTTTCTCTCCATTATACTTGTACGCTTATCTAATTCCTTTCATTTTTGGGTGGGGATTGTCATATAAGATCAACAGTTTTATATGGAAGTATGTATATGATGCGATAATATGAATTTGATATTGTGATTTAGACACACTCTTTTACTTCTTCATGTTGAACTTGGCTTGATTAAGCTCTTCTATTGTGCCTCTCCTTCTCACGATGTTGAATTTCTTATGAACTTTTCTTATGCTTCTTCACATCAACTTTGCGTGTGCTACTTTTCTTTATGTTATGTGATATTGATATCTTGTTTCGCCATGCTAAGTGCATGTGAACGTAGTATTAAACAGGATTGGACAAGACAATAAACAATATTTTAGATATTGTAAACTTTCCAATCTTCTTTTGTTTGATATTATTTTTTTATTGACTTTTCTTATGCTGCTTCACATATTAGCTGATCATGTTCTCTCTATTCTTCAGGTATTATGACACGAAGTGCGCATATAGTGGAAGTGATTGATGTTATATATAGTAGTAGGTGAGCCGGACAATACTAGCTTGTTCGGGAAAGCTTAATCTTGTGAAAGTTGCTGTCCTCAGATTGTGCTGCTTTGGAATCTATTTCTTCTAATGGCATACTAGTCGAGATTCGAGTGCTGTTTGATAACCATTCCGTTTTAACTATTGCTGCTTATCGAGATGTTCATGGAAACCACGCACTCTCTCTGTGTATGACCTTCAGAACTTGTTGAATTTGAATGAGACTATTTTAACATTTGATCATTATTTAAAATTTAGTTTACTTTCTTGTTAATTTGACTTGAAAAGAATTATTCTCAATGCATTTTTATTATTCAGTGTTGGATAGGATTTTAGTTTTTCTTTTTTTCAATATTGTTCAATTCCTCTCTGCCAAAGACGCCATTACTGCACCAAAAGTCATCATTTGTGTTATACTTGAAACATTCTTGCAAATTTTAAGGAATAATGCTATCTAACACCACTCTAGGTGACTACATTTGATATGTTCAATTAAATAAATCATGTAATATTGCATTTAAGTGAATCAATTATTTAATATCACTTAAATTGGTACTTGATATTAGTGATGTTAAATAACATTTCTCAATTTCAAGACATTTGACGTAAAGTACTGAACACGACAAGCACACAATTAGGCATGCCAAGGCAACATCTCTTGCACACAAAGGCACCAGCACATGAAGGTACACACCCAAGCACACGAAGGCAACATCGTTTGCACATGAAGGTAACATCATGTATCACACACATGCACGAACATTGTTTGATAGAATTAAAAGGAAAAAGAGTTACACTGTTCGCCCTCAGTGTATCAATAGGTCGGTTATTTTTAGGGCTATATGACATGATTGTGCACCCTCGGTTTAAAGAACAGGGTCCATTCTCATTCACGGTTTCTTTCGATTTTTACTGCTATCTATTTGGAACTCGATTTTTCTTATGATAAGAAATTAATGGAGTATCAAATGGGTAGTGGAATTGGATAGTCTATAAATACAAATTTAACTTCTTTTATACAGTATATTATTGTCCAACCAATGATGCTCAACATGGCAGAATCATATTTTCTTTACCCAGAACAATTATACCTTTCAATAGCATCCAGTCCATCTAAACAAATACGCCAATAGAAATATGGGAGCTACTTCGAATCTAAATGTGGCCATCCTTTTTGTACATTTATGTTGCAATCAAGTCCACAAGTATGCAATATTTAGTCTGAGACAAGTGTACAAGACCATCGATAACTTTTAGATCAAAATGTAAAGCGGAAGTTGGCTATTATATTGCCTTCAAAAAGTGTAGGGCACCATCAAGATCACGTATTCTGCTGATTGTGCTCTTGTTCGGCCTCTGCTTCAAAGTCCATGCCGGTGATGCTCATTGGGCCAATGTTAACTGCAAGAGCAGACTTCTTGTTAATATCTGGCAAGATGAGTCAAAACTAGCACCTCAACCATCAAGTATCATCATGTAAAGGATACTAACCCCACTCCACCCTCAGGCCGCATGGGGGAGGGTTAAGAGAAGAACATAATGGATCATCCAATAGTATTAGGGGGAACAACCGCACCCACCAGGGGGTAGGGGAATAGGGAGAGAATAACCAAATGGATCGTATAAGTGACTATAAGTACCTTGCAGCACATCCCCATCCACCGGTCATGGACCAGTTTCAGCTAGCCGTAGGTCCTAATGCACTCACTCTCCCCAACCCTCTCTCAACGGAGTTGGGGAGGGGTGATTTTGGGTTCACAGACATAAATAAGTCAATAAAGATCCAAGCAAAATGATTTGATCAGTCAGACAGTCACAAATAATTTTGGGTTCACACATGCAAGTCAACAGAAATCACAGTTGAAATAAATTCTGAGAAATTTTGAGAGGTAGAATTTATTATCTTTTCTATTTCTTGGGTATTGAAACAGAAATATCTATATTACAGGTAGGATATTGAAATTCCTTTCGGAATAGTAATCAATACTAAGTTTGAGGTTTTCAAGAACTTCTAGTGATGGCTTATAAATGATGTGAAAGCCAGGTAAGACTTAACCTTCACCATTATCTAGTTTTTCAAAGCAAACGGACAGCCTTAAACATTCAAAAGTTTAGAATGTTCTTGTAATTCTTACCAACTGCGTCCATCCCAACTAATTTAGGCATGAACTTCCGGATATGCTCCTCTGCTGCGTTCTCGGCTTTCAGTGTCTCACATACAAAAGAAACTGAAACCCGGTCCTTTGCACGCTTTTCTTCAAGCATACCCATGACGTCTTTCTGCCACCTGTTATTAAATGAACACAATTAGAAAGCAACTTAGCCAAGGGGCAATGCTGAAAAAAAGAAAGAGCCCATTTTTAAACCCCGGATAATAATGTATAGATATTACACCTTGTATATACGGATAGAAAGCCCAATATTTACCCATCTACCATGCAACATTCATTCAGATAGTATGAAACAACACCAAACAAAACCTTGTTCTCAATAAATTTGGAGTTGGCTATAATGAATATTTTTTATGTGGTATTTGGTTCATTGCTAGATATATTGGAGACTATAAAGCAACTAGATCCTTAACAACTACGATGGACCATATTAATTTGGTCTGCGCCCTCTTTCGGTTTTCTTTAATTGAGATTGCATTAGAAGTTTCTTTAGATCTATGCAAAACATGTCTCAATCATCTAAGTCATCGTTCCTTAATTTATCCTCCAGTTGTTGGCTGATTTCTTATTTTAGTATGACCAAACATAAGTCTTAAAACACATCAAATGCACTAACAACTAATTTAACCATTTTCCTATCACTTTGTCAAAGGATGTTACACAACCGAGATTAATCGAGTTCAAAAGGTAAAATGAGCAGGCACTAACAAGTACAACCTAGAGGCTATCGAAGTACCTTAGATTACAGTGTATAATGGAAGCAACCACCATGTGTCCCTAGCCAATACTAAACACCACATATGACACACACACGTGCATGTGTATATGTATATGTATTCTTAGATGGCTTACCCATGAGCATGGTCAATTTTACATATCTTTGCCGCATCATGTCCTTTGCACTCTACCACCACGTCCCTTTCTTTCTTACTCTGTTATATTGATTAAAATTTTCACCAAACAAGTTAGAACTTTTCATCGNAGATGGCTTACCCATGAGCATGGTCAATTTTACATATCTTTGCCGCATCATGTCCTTTGCACTCTACCACCACGTCCCTTTCTTTCTTACTCTGTTATATTGATTAAAATTTTCACCAAACAAGTTAGAACTTTTCATCGGACTAAAATGACAAACAAAAACGATTTCAAGAATTAAAAAAAAGGAAGCAGCAAATGACACTAACATTATAGTCTGTTACGGTGAGCTTTATCAAGCGGTAATCCTCACCTCTGCTGCATTCCCTTTCACAGTCAAGCTCTTTAACCATTACAGAAAAAATGAATAAATATAGAAAAAGCACAATGTTGTCTTTCTCAGTAAAACAAAAAAAAACATATATGAATCTGTTATTCCTGTACTCGCACACAAAATGCACATGATGATAGAGAGCTTAACAACTGATATACAAAGTATCCTGATAGGCAACACCAGTGTATGTTTATTTCCATCACCAATATTCTTGAATTCATACTCGACAGTTATCCAGGTTGGCAAGAATATAAATGACTGAAAAAAATGGCGAATAAGAGAATATACAAATGCAACTTTCTGTAAGAGCAAACATTTTCGATTTACAGATATATAACTGACTATACAGTTGTTTCTTTGATATACCTTTTCTTCCAGTTTCAATTCCACAAATTGAGTTATACTGTAAAGTTAATTGAAGTCACTACACATACAGAAAAAAGCAGGTTTATCATGAGTAATTGAGGACAAACGTCCGCACATATTATGAAGAACACTAATGTATTAAACAAGCTCATCTATAAGCTTTAGAAGAGGTGGTTTAACAAGTTATTAGAACAAACAAAGATCTCGAGTTCATATTTGGCTACAACCCAAATATGAAAATTGTGTGCGTGCAATACTTTTGATTAAAAAATCCAACCTCCTCGAAGAAGGACGTCTTGACAACAATAATTTAAATACACAAATTTGTCAGCTCAAGACAATCCAGGATAGTATCGAGAAAAATAAAATCTAGTACTGCGTACAAAACATACATAACGCATAGAGAGCCACAAAACATACTTGAAGTGTAATCAATCCCATTATACAATTGAAGGATAAAACTGTACCAGTGCCATGGAGGCCATAGCAGATGGAATTGGGAAGCTGAATAAAATGGCCTGAAATGGACCCATTGGGTAAAAGGGCTATTGATGCCACCCCTTCCATTACCTTTTCCGTCTTTAACTCTTTTTCTACTTCATCTTCTACAACAAAAACATAACAAAGATCATGTTTTCAGAAATTAGAAATGAATAAACTAAAAAAAAATTAACTTTACCCATTTCGGATTCTTGAATTCTTTCTCGAGAAATAGCAAATCACAGTGTAAAAGGAAAACTGAGAAGTAAAGAGGGTTTAACGATTCCTAACCATTGCTAATTCTCGAATGATTTCTAGAGCTAAATCGCATTTGCGGACAAGTATAAATTATAACGATTATACATTTATACTTCAAAGTGTATAAAACTGGAGCTAAATCGCAACGTGATTTTTCTTTTCTTTTTGAAATTCCCCTATTGGTACCTAATCTATTATCTCAGTATGAAGTTAATCTCCAACCTATTAAAAAGAACAAATTGATCCTCATTCTTTAGCATAGTATCACAATCAGACTTTAAACAACAATAATGGGTTAATTTCACAAATAGTCACTGAAGTTACAGCAAAATAACAAAATGATCACTGAAGTTCGAAACTTGCATTAACGGTCACTCAACTTTCAGCCACTTTAAAAAATGGTCACTGAAGTAAGTTTGTGGACCTTTTTGTTCTAATTGAAACATATATTAACAAAACACGATCCCTTCAAAATTGGAGGACCTGAAGTGCAACTTTCTTTTTTAGAAAATAACAACCCCCAACTCCCTTTCAAAGCCCAACACCAAACCCTCCCCAATCCCTTTCAGTTTCAAGCCCCAGAATTTGAACAACATGGGGTCCAACAAATGAGATTGGTAGCGTAGCATCTTTGAATATATGCGGTCCGGGCTTCGAAAACAGTCGCCGGAGATCATCCTGATGGGCTTTTCCGGTCGACAGCATTGATGATCGAACGAGGACTGTCTTCGGCGGCATCGATAGCGACGGCTGATCACACGGCTGATTCAGAAAGACAGTGAAAGACGCAGTTGAGAAAGGTGGGATGAGAGAGAAACACTGTGAAAATGAAAAATTGGATGGATTGGATGTAGTGAGAGAAACTGCTACAGACAAGGTGTGCATCAGATTGGTTAACTTGAAGGTGATGGAGCATTTCTGGCCCTTGAAGAAGAACAGATTCAATTCTTAAACGTCTGATTTGATCAATCTGTCTATGGATTCCTGCCTAAAAACAAACACTGAATTGAGCTGAAATGGGATTGTTTCTGAATATCTGATTAAGAAGATGAAGAAAATTGATTTTGATGGGACCTAAAATCGGATCAATGAGAATATGCTTGCTTGTGGGCTATTCAATTTCCACGTCTAAAAATAAGAGAACGAAATTAGAGCTACAATAGTAATAGTAATGTGTTTGGAGCAAAACTACCTAGAAAGTATACATAGGAATGAGTTGAAATGCCTCACAAACACGAACATTGGTCACCAAGGACCAAAACCAGCATGCACAACCCCATCAGTATGAAGTGTTAACCTGTGAACTGCTATACATTTACTCCACAGTGGATGGAGAGAAGAAATTGCACAATTCACAATTAGCACACAAATACACCACAATAATGCATATAACTGCCCAAACTCATTAATAAGTGTAAATCAATCATTGAACTAATACCTTTAAAATATAGTTTTTGGCTTGTTCTGATCACTTTTGAGCGTTTTGATGTGTTTGTTCATGTTGTTTTGTAGTTTAGATACATTGGAAAATGACGTATTTTGGAGCTTGGGATGGAGCCACGTGTGATCATAAAAGTAGGCTTGAAGAAGAGGTGAAACAAGAAGAAAAATGAAATGGAGATGAGGTGAAAACGGAAGCCAAACAAAAAATTAGCAATGAACTAGGCGCTGCAACTCCCAGCCATCCAGAAATCAACAGAACGGTGCCAGCCAGCGGGCGCTGAGGTGCCGCTTCCCAGGTTATAAGAAAGTGTGATTTTTGTAATTTTTTCGGCCCGGACCAACTTCAATCCGTCTTAATACCCTAAGAGACTATAAATACAACACTGAATACTTAAATTAGAGGGAGAAAAACAGCTTAGGAGGCAAGGAAAATGAGCAATCATCAAAAGCAAAAACAACAACGAATTGAAGAAGAATTCAAGCGGCAAAACAGTTTTTCTTATTCTTTTCTTCTCCGTGTTCTTTATTTTAGAATTTAATATGTCGTTTCTAGTACTCGTGAACTAATTTTACTATCTAGGGTTTGATGTAACTAAACTTGAGACATATTTGGATTCTAATATAGTTATTTCGTTTGATTTTTCCATTAATTTATTTGTGTTGATTCTTGTGCAATACTTTCAATTACCTGATCACTAATTGAATGATTTGATAATTTAAATTTCGGTACATGAGAAGGGAAATTTACACATGATCTAAGAATAACATAACTTAAATTTTGTAGATTTCGAGAGAAACTATAAAATCTTTTAGACTTATCCCATTTAAGAATTCTGCGCAAATAATTTCTATAGTGTTAATTCGGAATAAAGTTATTGGATTTAAAATATAGAAATATGTTCTATTTAGCACTCCAGAGAGGGAATAGAATTAAACTAAGGTTCTTGCCTATAAATTCAAGAAAAGTTGATAGAAGTAACTATAGAAGTTGAAAAATATTGTTGATAGTGAAGTGAAATCAATCCCTAGGCCTTCTCACATTGATAATTCTCCTATAATTTGCCTTCTTTCATTTGAATCGTCACACATTTATATTATTTTAGTATAAAAACATTGATTTGAAATTGATTTTTTCTAGATAAAGTGAAAGCTAAAAATAATTATAGTATTTAGTAGGAATTAAATTACAATCTATGTGGGTTCGACACTTTGACTTCATTACTACATTGAAAAACTTGATGCCGTATGCTTACGACTCAGTCCTTCTTCGGAAAAGCCAGCAACATCTCCACAATGTCATCATGGCTACTTTACAAACCTTCTTAGCCGAACTACACCACAACAATGCATGCGTATTGCTGTCAATTTGGTCACAATATGAACACAAGCCATCAACCCTCACACAGTGCTCTAAATTCAGTCCAACCGGGATTGAAAACTCGCTATAAGAAGATACGTATATTTGGAGCTGTTCTGATTTTATATCAGAACTTTATCCAACATCACTAGAAATATCAAAGATTAGCATAACAGGCCCAGCCTTAGAGGCCTTGGGCCTCATAAAATAAATCCAGCCCAAAATCTGTCCAAAGCCTCAAAAATCCATCAATATTATTTGTACCTAGGTTTAAAGGGAAAGGCAATGAGTACTTTTAAAATTGGCTTGATCAAACCCCTAATTTTCACTTTAAATTTTCAACGATTGAATATTT
>CAIGRR010309176.1:0-11626 GCA_903798365.1 Fraxinus sp. 1973-6204 | reverse complement strand
ACCTCTACAACAAATGATGGTGACAAGAGAGATTAATCTTCTATACGTTGTATCTCACCTATCAGGATCCGATTGCTAGTGACTTTGAAACCTAGAAGAGCGAGATCAATTTGTCTACCTTTCTTCCCCTTCTTTTTGCTATTTTTTGCCCCCATTGTCATGTCCGATGACTCTGAAGCTCCGACAGCTGGTGCATTACTTTCTTGGGGAGACAGTTTCTTAGCATCGCTTTTAAGCATGTCACTGAACGAGGTTTCCAGGACATCAGCATCACCACAAGATGAAGTCCGTCGAAATTGCATGGCCTTCTTGCCAAATGACACACTATCATCCCTGAAAGCAAGAAAAAAATGAAGTAAATAATTAGAACAACACAAACACAAGTGGGAGCAGAAAGCAGTAGAGATAATTTACAAACTCCTCGCCATCGATGCTATCCTCTGTAAAGACTAGATACACATGTGACATCAGATACAATCATGTGCATGTTAAACAAATAGACACTAATTATTGCAATAAACAATTTCAATTTGATATCATTAAAGATGCTAATCCTGTTCCACAAAACACAACCATAATATGAACTAATACTCAGGCAATCAATTGCCCATCAGTTTACTTGATAACTGACATGAAAGCGAAAAAATGTGGACTGTGGATCACTAAATGCAACGTAAGCAGCAATGCACAAGAAATCATGTTACACCTATCGATAAGCATCTTCCCCACAATGGAGTTAAGCCCTACCCACCCACTCATGGGAAAATGGAAGGAACCCAAGTACTAGAGTACCATATTACAATGGGAAAAGAAACGATAGATGAAAAAATTGACATCACCCATTCTTACCATCACTAGGTACAGCTTTTGGTATTTTTTTCCTCTGGTAACTGAATCAGCCAGCTCAGAAACCCTCCCTGAGAGGATTCAGCCTGTGAGACAGGTGGACGTCTTAGAAACATGTTTTCCGGCATTTTCGACATGGTAGATTGCAACCTACTCATAATAACATCAGTGTAAGAAATGCCGATTCAAAAAATTTATAGAGAAAAAAAGAAGGAAAAACAAGAAATCCTGAACAAACATTCAGCAACAACAACAATTTAATTAGAATGTAGAAAAATCTACTGCTTCCTATGTGATTGACTGATTTTCAGAGAAACGTCACACGTGTTAAGAACCAAGATCCTAGAAAATGCTCCAAAGCAATGAATTAGGGGAACCTAGACAACAATCTACTAACTACATCAGATTACAATTCCCAAAAATTAACAGTATACGATTTCACCAAAGTAAACTTTCCCTGGAACTTTGACAAAGCCACAGAATTGAATTCAATGACTAGGATTTCTCTAACCATAGTATTAGAGCAACCAAGCATGTTTTTACCTATCCTTAGCAGCCTTCTCCGAATTGGCTGAATGAAACCCTGGCCATAATTTAGAAATTTAGTCATTATAATTTAGGTAAGCTAGGAGGGGACGAAAAAAGAAAGCAACCAAGAACAGAAAGTTACCAGTAGAGCGAAGTGATGTATGCTGACAAAGTACATTAACATGCGCTTCCCCACTATGTATAGTTGTCAGGTCAGCCTGCTCAACTAGGCCAGCTTGAGATATTGAAGCTGGTCCCTGAATATCATCGTCAACACTAATGAGTACTAGGGTGATTTTCTCCATATTCAATGCATTTAGTTCAAAGAATAAAACGTATTTCGTGCTAGAGTTGTTGTAGATTACCTGAGATCTTTCATCAATTCCAGAAATGAAACATTCTCCAGATTTTGATTGAAAAGTCAATCTACCTTGTTCCAGAACACTGGTCATTCCATCAGCTAGTTGATCCTGAGATCGTCCACCTGAATAAGAAATATAAGACCCAACAGTAAATGAGTTGTAGCACCTGTCCCAGAAAAATGCCTTATCTCATGGAATATTTCATTGGTTACGTCAAAGGTTCACTTAATTGATGGCCTGATCTTTGATGTAATAATTCCATGAGCAGCTGCTTTGAACTGTCATCATTTATTCCAGATGACATCCATAAACTCGGATCTTCCATTGTCATTTTGACATCCAATTCCTTCTTGTGGCTTTCACTGTCATGATGTAATTGTTCAATTCTTGATTCAATCCAGTCATTGGATAACTGACTATGATTCTCAGACCAGTTATCCTCAATGGTGTCCAAATGTGGAGCATGAAATTGATTGGAAATTGAAGGTTGGTGTGAATTCTAAGAGTGGATCCCCGATGAGAATCTACCACCTTGACCATCTTTTTGCAGTCGTGTAATCTGCTCCTGCATTTCCAAACCATGAGCTTGGGCAATAGAATTTGTAGCATCTAGGTTTACACCAGCAGCACCAACAGGTAGTAACATTGAGCACTCAAACGGCAGCATGCCATGGTCATAAATTCCTCGTTGGAGTATATCTTGTAATGAAGCATTTCGCTCAAGATGGCTAAGATGCTCCTCAGCAGTTGCTCTTTGCTGCTGATAAAGGTCTAATGAGCTGAATCCAGCAGAGCCAGCTCGATGAGCAGTTACAGGATTTCTGAGCAACTGATTGGCTTCATCAAGAGGCCACCAAGAATTAACTCGTCTTTCTTCTTCCATTTCGAAAGACTGCCTTTGCCCCACTGGCAAAAATCTTCCATGCAGCTGCTCTAGATGAAGAATCTGTTGATCCAAAGGATGAATCTGCCCACGATTTCTACTAGATAATAGCTCTAATAAATCATTAGGATGCCCTTTATGCGGCATTTGCCCAAATATTACTTGTATGAGTTGCTCCAGGGATAAGTCAGTATGCCTTAGAGGAAAATGGGAACGCTGTTGCAGGTCATTGAGAATTTGCTGCTTCAAAATTGCCTGTTCAAGAGCACTGTCTGATCTAAGAGCATCAATACGTAACTGCTCTCGGTCAGACTCCCGAATTTGATTCTGCAGCAGCTGTTCAAGAAGTACATGTCTAGCCTAGGATTGTTGTTGCTTTTTCAACATCATTTGCTGTTGATGGAACTGCTGTTGTTGCTGCAGTTGTTGCTATTGCTGAAGCTGCAATTACCTCTTCTGCTGTAACTGAAGGACCAAAAAGTGATCAGATAACTACTAGTGCAATAGAGGGAACATATACAGAAACGGGAGGAGAAGCTTGTAAACTGACCTTTAATTTCACCACCAACGCAACAGATTTTTCCATATCAAAACTAAAATTAGTAATAGTATCGTATCCATGTTTAAATTTCAAGTGCGACAAAATGTCACCCAATTCTCGGAAGGAGGCATTATCAGGAGCATCATCCAAGCGAACAGGCAAATCAATGACAATCCTTGTTCAAACCATGAAATTATGTCCACTCCAAGGAAAGGTCCCTGGATATCTCCTTGAGGATCGCGATAGTATAGACTTAATTCCTCAAGAAGAATTCTCCCTTCTAACTGATTTTCAAAAGTTAGGCTGCCAAATTTATGCTGACTACCATCCCAATACTGCTCAGAAGATGGAGTACCAAGTAGGGAATTTGAATCATCAGGAAGATTATTATTGACTTCCAACAATGTATCAAATGAACCTCCATAAAACAAAGAGTGTTTGGTAACAGAAGAATCTGCAACTTTGAGCTGCGAACCATCGGATAGATGACCATTAAAAGCCTGTATGCCATCGATATCGAAATTCGTTATGATCGACTCGTAAACTTCTTGTTTTCCGTCACCATTAACAAATTTTCCTGAAGTAAGGTACAAATGTTTTCTTCCATAAGTCGACAATATAAAACTCTTTCTGGGTAATATTAAAACAGTATTTTATAACTCCCACATCTTACAAACCTGATTTAAGTAAGTTATTATAAAAAAAGTCATCCACACTAGGTTCATGAACGTTGTCCAGTGTAGCTTTTAAGAAGTCTTTGGGCATCTCTTCAGTAATATCTTCAGGGAAGATCTGTTTTCCACTGATAGATTCCACATTTTTCACTACTCATAACAAAGGAATATATGTGGTTAGCCAGAGAAAGAATCAAATACCATCAAAGAAAATAAAATAAACAGAAGGAAAGATGAAAAAAATGTTGAGAATTTGAAAGCGCGACTATGAGGTGTCAAAAAGCTTAAACCACCTGAAACGTTATCCGACGTTTCACTCTTCCTAAATGAACCAAATTGTCAGGCATGTTGGCAAAAGAAGGGGCTAGCTTTTGCATTCGATATATGCCAAGACGTTTTCCCCGAGGATAACAGAACTTTCCAACAGAGAGACTTGTTTTTCCTGGAACACTTCCATCCTTGTCATATTGAGCAGCGCCAAATGGTCCTACAAATGGTGGCTTTACAGTGGATACACTATATTTGCTACGTCCTACAGTAAACCCCACATTTGAACCCTCAAGCCTTCCCCTTTCAACTCCAAATCTAGGCGCAGCATGGTGAGAACCAGAACCACTATAATTTAGCTCCATCCTGTGGCGTGGCCTCCATTTGTCCCGAGAATCTCCATCATGTTCAGAAACAGATATGCTACTTGACATGATTGACTGACTTTCATTATAAGCATATTCCTTCTCCACATCTGCTCGTTTCTCAATCTGAGCTTCCTTTTCTTTGTCATCAGCAACCCACCTAGAAGACCACTTGCTGTCACGCCTAGCTTTAATGGAAGAGTTATGACTGCGGAATCATGCCACCTTTCAGGAGCAGGCAACACTCTATTCTCAAATGTTTCTCTACCTGAGGCATCAGCACGTCGATCCATCTTCCTACGATCTCTTCTACCAATCAATCCAGTTTTCCTTTCTTCTTCTCGCCAGCGACAGCCACTATCAGCTTCCGGTACAATTCTTCTCGAATCTCTTTTGTCCTCAGGTGCATCTGAGTGCCAACCTTCCTTCTAATTCCAATCAGGACTGCTAAGAGAAAGTGAACTTTGTCCACGTATTTCCTGAATAAGAGAGAGAATGGACATAAATGTGCATATTTATGACAAGCAGGAAAAAAGGAAACCACCACCAATATAAAATTACAAAATAAGGTCTGTTCCAAACCTCTTATTCTTAAAATAAGATTAAAAAAAATAGATGTTTTGGCTAGACAGTCACACTGGCTTTAAAGTTCATTTCATGTGATACCATCTCTAGGGCATAACCAATTATAACAGGTCAATGATGTATCATTTTAAAATTTTCCAAATGATACTATCAACCATTCCTTGTGCCATCACAAAACCAAATATTTATCTTATCAGATCATTGCCAAGCAAGAAACAAAAATTTAGCAGTTGTAATGTCAGATCATAGGATTTATTCTAGAAGTACATGTCTATAGGCTTCAAATAAGACAATAGTCTGTCTAGTTTTGCATTTCGAATAGCATTGAAATCAAATATAACAGAATCCAATTACAAACTCTTCCAAACTGCAGTAGATTCAATCAAGCATGTGATGTCTGTATAGATTTCAAAGAGTATCATCATGATGATGGAACATAGGTGATGTAACAATCCATTATCCCTCACATTTCTCTCTCTCTCTCTCTCCTCTTCCTCTTCCGTATAAAAATTGAACTCATAAAATTTGAACAGTCCAGTACCATTATTCCACATAAACTGTCACATCGTCGATGTTTTATCATTATAATGATACATAGCATTATTCATTTCAAAAATGAATCGAGAATTTTGGTGATAGAACCGGAACCAATCGAACTAGAATCCATAATAGCAAATTCACCTTTTAAGTAATTCAAGGGAGATGTATTGCACAAGTGTCGCAAAGTTATTTGTCCACAATACTTGATTGTTATGAATGGAATTTTGTCCTAAACTTATTTGTCCTAAAAATAGTAGCTCAGCTCCCCATCTTTTGACCCTTAATTCACTTTGATATCAAATCCTTAAAAACAAGCATTTAAGTCTTTATGACCTTATAATTCGGGTTTTCCATCCCTTCCACTGCCTTAAAATTCTGCGGGATGTTTTTAATTTAGGGTTAATTTCACAAATGGTCACTGAAGTTACGTCAAAATCACAAAACGGTCATTGAAATTTAAAACTTGCATTAACGGTCACTGAAGTATCATGTTGTTTCACAAACGGTCACTGAAGGACCATTATCATTTTAATTCAAGGATGTATTGCACAAGTGTCGCAAAGTTAAAACTAGTCAGATCAAATAAGTTTAGGACAAAATTCCATTCATAACAATCAAGTATCTAAAACTAAACAATTGATCGGACTGTTTCGATGACAAGAGATCTTCTAAAAGATCCAGTTTTCCTTCAGCCATTAGACCAATGGATATATCGCAAATTCAATGAAAAAATGAGTAAGATTTAGTCGAAGATAGAAGCAAAATTTACCACTAGCAATACAAATTTCTATTCGCGAGATATTTTCGAAGTCAAATTAAAGACTTATATGTGTATATATATTGCATGTATACTAATTAATTGAGTGAAAGAGTTAGGGTTTGTGAGAACTATTGAAGAGAGAGTTGCAGAGAGCGAGATGGTGGACCAGAAAGAGAGCGGGTGAGGGTTTGGGTGTTCTAACAATGTGGACAACTCAATTGAGGTAAAAATAGTAGCTCAGATCCCAATCTTTTGACCCTTAATTCACTTTGATATCAGATCCTTAAAAATAAGCTTTTAAGTCTTTATGACCTTATAATTCAGGTTTTCCATCCCTTCTACTACCTTAAAATTCTGCGGGATGTTTTTAATTTAGGGTTAATTTCACAAATGGTCACTGAAGTCACGTCAAAATCACAAAACGATCACTGAAACTTAAAACTTGTACTAAGGTCACTGAAGTATCACGCTCTTTCACAAACGATCACTGAAGGACCATTATGATTTTAATTCAAACTTAAAGGAATAAAACACGTGAACATATAGGGTGTGTTTGAGCCACATTATTTTGGAAGAATGTATTCTGGAATATTAAATTGATGGAGAATGTTTGGTTGAAAAAGAAGGAAAAGTTATTGATGTGATGAAAAATATTATTTTATTAAAATTGTGTGGTTGAAAATGAGTAGAAAAATGAGAATAAAAATTTTAATGTGGACCAAACATGGGCATATATTGAAGACCTCAAGTGCAAAAATCATCAAAATCCCTCCCCAAAACCATTTTCAGCCACCACTTTGGGANGATGAAAAATATTATTTTATTAAAATTGTGTGGTTGAAAATGAGTAGAAAAATGAGAATAAAAATTTTAATGTGGACCAAACATGGGCATATATTGAAGACCTCAAGTGCAAAAATCATCAAAATCCCTCCCCAAAACCATTTTCAGCCACCACTTTGGGATGAAATTCTACTACATTTCGACCACCAAAACCATAGGACAGACACATCACCTTGGAGTCCTCGCTGCCCTCTACGCGATCCACCCAAGAATAGACCCTAACTCTGGCGGATTTGACCAGAATTTTGTCGTAAAGTGGGCCGCTTGCATAGCACAAAACTGACAGCCTCCACTTTGGGACGAAATTCCACCACCAAAGCCACCAAATCCACCGAACCAATACACCACCTTGAGGCCCTCGCTGCCCTGTACGCAACCTACCCAAGAATAGCCTCTAACTCCGACGGATTTAACTAGAATTTCATCCCAAAATGGGCGGTTCGCATAACATAAAACTGCCGCCGCCACTTTGGGACGGAATTCCACCACTTTCCGGCCACCAAAACCATCGGACCAACACACCACCATGAAACCCACGTTGCCCTATAAGCAACCGACCGAAGAATAGCCCCTAACTCTGGCATATTTGACCAAAATTTCATCCCAAAGTGGGCTGCTCGCATAGTACAAAACTGCAAGCCGTCACTTTGGGACGAAATTCCACCACTTTTCGGCCACCAAAACCACGGGACCAACACACCACCTTGAAGAAGTTTTGTGCGGTGCGAGCGGGCCACTTAGGACGACATTTCGATCAAATTTGCCAGAGTTATGGGCTATTCTTGGGTGGGTTGCGTAGAGGGCAGCGAGAGCTTCGAGGTTGTGTGTTGGTCCGGTGGTTTTGGTGGCCGAAAAGTGGTGAAATTTCGTCCCAAAATGGCGGGCGGTAGTTTTCTGTTGTGCGAGCGACCCACTTTGGGACAACATTCCTGCCAAATCCGCTTATGTTAGGGGCTATTCTTGGATAGGTTACGTAGAGGAAAGCGAGGGCTTCAAGGTAGTGTGTTGGTCATATGGTTTTGGTGGCCGAAAAGTTGTGGAATTTAGTCCCAAAGTGGTGGCTGAAAATGGTTTTGGAGAGGGTTTTGATGATTTTTGCACTTGAGGTCCTCAAGATTATATGTTCACGTGTTTTATTTCTTTAAGTTTGAATTACAATCATAATGGTCCTTCAGTGACCGTTTGTGAAAGACATGATACTTCAGTGACTGTTAGTGCAAGTTTTAAACTTCAGTAATCGTTTTGTGTTTTTGACGTAACTTCAGTGACCATTTGTGAAATTAACCCTTTTCATTTACATTCGGTTTCATAATTAAATTTAGGCTATGTTTGATTTTCATTTCTTAAAACTCATTTTTTTCAAACATATTTTCAACCCATATTTTATAGGATCTACAATTTTTATACCACACATTTTATCATTTTATTTGTCAGAATTTACTAAAAATCTAATTTTTATCCAAATAAAAACCATGTGCTTAATGTTGTATAGTTGTTCAAAAGTCAATAAAAAAATGTGGAATGAAAAATTGAACCGGATGCCTAAAAATTGACCTATGCGAACGCATACGCCAAGAAGGCTTGCGGTCGCATAGGCCTTTGTAGGGTTTAAAGGCCCTGTCATTGGTTATTCCATGCGACCGCATAGGTTTGTTGTATGCGATCGCATAGAACAACGATATAACCGTTAGAGGCTCGTATTGTTTGAATTTCTAGGGGGCTTTTCAAGTGTTTTTGGAACCACTTCGTGTAGCCTTGCATGATGGCTATAAATAGATAGTTTATTATCAATGAAATAAAATTGAAAAAACATAGAGAAACACTTGATATTATTCCCTCATTCCAAAAAGTATTGAAATTCATTTTCTCTTCATATTCATTTTGTGTTCTCAAGCTTTGGAGGATTACAGTAAGTGCTCAAGTGTTAATCATTTTCAAAGCTTGATAACCATTTACCAAGATCCCTTTAAGCACCAAAATTCAATCCGATAGGGGTAAATATTGTTTGAGGACAACGATTACGTGTTTAAGCCTTTGATTCTTCTTTGCAAGTTCTTGATCATTTATTCTTTGCTTCTTCTCCATTCCTCTTTGCGCAAACATTATTTTCCAACAATCTCAAACAATACTTCAATGGAGAATGAAAGAACTATGGTGACGATCAAGTTAATGAATCAAGACCTTGTTCGTTTGAATCGCTTTGAGGGTACCAAGATATCAAGATAAATTGAAGTTTTTACTAACGGCGTTGAAGATATTCTACATCCTTGATTCAGATTTGACACTGTTACTGAAACCAACAAATAGAGAAATCAATTATGTGATAGCTGAAAGACAAAAGTGTCAAGAAGATGAACTTATATGTCGTGGCCATATTCTCAACGCTCTATCCGATCGGCTATATGATCTATACACTAACAATTCTTCCTCAAAGGAAATTTGGAATGCTTTGGAAAGTAAGAACAAAGCCGAAGAAGAAAGTACCAAAAAGTTCTTAATTTCAAGATTTTTTTATTCCAATTTTTTTTTATAACATTCCCCTTTTTTCCCCAAATTCATGAGTTGCAAGTTCTTGTCAATAAGTTGGAGGATGTCAAAATAGAGATTCCGAAATTTTTTCAAGTGGGAGTAATTATTTGCAAAATTTCCGGGAACTTAGAAATGATATCGGAAGAAACTTATGCATAGTTGCAAGGATTACTTTTTTGGAACAATTGCAGAACACATTTGTATTGAGGAAGAGTCAATGGTGAGAGATAAGAGTGAAAACACTTATGAAGACACATCACAGGCCAATGCTGTAGAGAAGACCAAACCTTTAAATAAATCCAACAAGAGAAAGCATTCAAGAAACTTTAACAAGTTTAAAATGAAGTCCAAAGGTGGTTGTTTTGTATGTGGGGAATCTGGACATTATACAAAGGAATGTCGACACCGAAATAAAACAAGTCCGAAGGAAAGGTGAACTTCATCAAAGAAGACAATATTGTGGCCACTGTAAGTGAAATTAATGCAATCAAAGGAAAAGTTCCTGGTTGGTGGTATGATAGATGTGCAATTGTACATGGATTATATGACGAGTCTTTATTCAAAACATATCATGAAATATATGGAGATCAAGAGATTTAAATGAGTAATGAAGTTCGCTCCAAAGTGGTTGTAAAAGGAAATGTAGAGATCATCTTTACTTTCGGCAAGACCGTTACCTTGACTAATGTGCTACATGCCCCTGACATGAATAGAAACTTGGTTATCAAAAATCTCTTAGAAAAATTGGGTATAAAATGTGTTTATGAGTCCAATAAACTTATTATACTATCCCTAAATGAAAAATTTGTTGGAAAATGTTATTCTTATGAAGGAATGATCAAATTTTGTACCGTTGACAAGATGATTAATAATAAAGTTGATTTTGCTTATATTATTGATTCATTTACATTATGGCATGCTAGATTATGTCATATAGGTAATAGTACTATGAAAAGAATGTTAAAATGTGACTTAATATCATATAATGAAAATGATGTATTTAAATGTAAAACATGTATAAAATTTAAAATGACTAAGAAACCTTATCAAAGTGTAAAATGGATTTTTAATATTTTAGAATTAATTCATATGAATATATGTGAATTAAATAGCATGTTGACTAGAGGAGGAAATATGTATTTTATTACCTTCATTGATGATCTCACTAGATATACCTATGTTTATTTGATGAAATATAAATATGAAGCATTGACATGTTTAAAGTATATAAAAATGAAGTTGAAAATCACCCAAGTAAGAAAATAAAAACTTTAAGAAGTGATAGAGAATGTGAGTACTTTTCTAGTGATTTTAATTCATTTTGTGAACAATAAGACATAATTCACCAATGTTTTGCACCTAGTACACCCAAACAAAATGGTTGGCTGAAAGAAAAAATAGAATTTTAGTTAAAATGATAAGTGCCATGTTAATTTATGCTAAATTGTCATTTAATTTATGGAGTGAAGCATTGTTGAGTGCATATGAATACTAAATATGATTCCTTCTAAATTTACAAAGGTTTCTCCTTACGAATTGTGGAAAGGAAGAAAACCTAAGATTTTGATACTTCAAAGTGTGGGGGTATCTTGCTTATTGTAAGAACACGAACCTTAATAGGACTAAGTTGGGTTCAAGAGGCATTAGATGTGCCTTTGTTGGATATGCTAGTAATAGCAAATCATATAGACTATTAAATTTGGAGACCAATGTGATTATTGAATCCACTGACGTGGAGTTCTTTGAGAATTCACTATCATCGGATAATGAATTACGGGAAACTCATAGAGAGATTCCTAACTCTAGTGGAATACAAGATGAAACATCTTCTAAAGATATTAATGAATCTAGTGAACCTCGAAGGAGTAAAAGAACTCAAATTGAGAAGTCTTTAGGATCGGAT